>PVKA01030442.1:0-27305 GCA_004027165.1 Ctenomys sociabilis
TGCAAGAGGATGTCTCAACTTTTAAAAAACTTAACTTTCCCCAAGTTGATATACTTTCCTTTTACACTGAGAAATAATTGTGAATAAAATTTAAAATAAATTTTCATGTTTATGGTATGGGAGAATTGTTTAAAAATAGTTCAATGTATAATAATCCTGAAAGGAAATAAGTTTGACATTTTAAATTAAAAATTAATTATTTATAGCTTATATTAATTATGACTTTCTCAGCCTTCCCAGTGCTGGGATTACAGGTGTGCTCTATCATGCCTGGTTTTGGGGCCAGCAAAGCATGCCCAGTACTCTGTGGCTTGCACAGCATGAAGTACCAGGAATTGAACTTGGGTCTTAGGCTTGCCAAGCAGATGCTTAGACCATTTAGCTATCTGACAGGCCCAAGTTTGACATCTTTGCCTCATCATAACACAGTATAGGTGCAATCATATCTATTATATCTGTAACTGAAATATATCTCAAACACAAAAGAAATATAAGTCAACATGAAACAGGTAGACACACAATTTAAATATGATAAAGACATGAGCAAATACTTTATTGATGAGAAGAAAAATTTCTCCATGAACGTAGGAAAATGTAGATAATCTAGCATTTATGCAATTTCTGCTTAAGACTAACGTGGAATGTGATTATAAATAAAATATATTTGAAAATTAAGATATCCACCTTATGTAATGTGACTTGGGATGTGAGGACAGTTTCTTGTTTATCACATACACTCTTTGCACTTTTACATGATGGATAAAATGTAAATATTAGCAATGCTGGCAAAGATTGTGGATGACAACTTAGATTTTTTTTTCTTATAAAAAGTGAGTGGTTGATAGAACTATGCTAATGCTGTATGGTATTCAGATTGTTATCATGCCATATATATTACATTTGGGATGACATGATGTTATAATATTCAGTTGAGCTCTTGGTAAAGTCACAGGTCTATGCTGCTTAAATGTTGCTGGAGATGTTTCAGTAACCACAGTTCTTATTTTCTCATAGTTACCAGTCACTTGACATCCTGCCTGGATAGTGTTTCCTTTTGCCTTTAATTGTTCTTTTTGGGGTGCAAACGTATATTGTCACTCTGTGATGGTTAACTCTCTGAGTTTTATCATGCCATATATGGACAAGGGCATAGGGATTTTGAAGACCTACACAAGGGATTCTCAAACTAAGAGAATATCTAAATTTTTTTTTTATAAAAATAATGCCAAGGGATTTTAAAGTGTACTGGTCCAAATATCTGAAAGAGGACTCATTGTGTTACTGGTGCATAGCCTGTCAGTTTTATTTTTCTTTGATTAAAGATTTATAATCAATTGACAGCAAACACATGGGAATTTCTACCTTCCTCATCAAGAGTAGAACCTTGATAGCTTCTGACATGAATGTTTGAGAACTCCAAGATCATGTACCACTGGTTTCATTTGGAGGAAACATAGCTGTAATGTTTGTTCCAACATGTCATACAATTTCATTAAAATCCCCATGTCCATTAACTACAGAACATTGTGGTGTAACATAAGATCCCATATTTGCTGGCATGCACCATAAAAACTTTTATATTAAGCGGTCTCATTGATTAATACAGACGGGGGATAAAGGGATATTCTACCTGGACTGATTCCATCTTTTGAAGCCTTGCATATTTGACCCAATTTTCGATGTCAAGTGTAGACAATAATTTTTGCAGACTTGGCTTTTGTTCTTTTCCACTCGCTCAACCTTAAAAACTACAGGGTAATATTAGGCATTTGAATTTATTAGCATTCATCAAAGAGTAATGTTGGCAGCATTGTATCAAAAAGACTGATATTGCCACATATAAAACAATGCATATGCAAGCCTACAAAGCAAGGAAATTTGAAGGGAATGTCCCTTATATAATTTAAGCTATTCCTTTTCGGAATCAAATAAAAGAGGCGCCATGCATAGTATACTTGCTGAAGGCCATCATAAACCCTGGTTTTCATGGAGTTATGTGGTTGTTTCACTGTGAACAAAAGCTCCTTCTCTATTTAACTTGCCAAAATACTAAGGCTGCCTGGGGAAAGAAAATGCTTCTTAATTTTTTTTAAGAATACATACCAAATGTGGCAATTAAAGGTAAATGAAGTCAATGGGAGATGCCATGATGAATTTATGCTGAAGCCATGCATTTTCTGTCCTTCTTTTGTATATATGTGTCAAGTGATTATGATTTTCTCTGGTAACAATGTTTTAAAAACTAGGAAATATAAAACCAACTTTCTTTTCTAGTACCTTCATAAAAGTTAGTAAGTATATAATGTTATAATTTGTTATATATCCAGGAGATGATGAGACAAACTGGTAAACATCCTATCTGTCTTCCATCACTTATTTTTCAAGTTGTAAATTTCTACTATTTAGGAAAACTAAAAATTTGAGTCACACTTGCATTCATTTCTCATGGAAAACATTTTTACATTCGGAAGTATCTAAGTGTTTTGGTAAACCTTTCAGTAAGGGAGTCCAATATTTAACTAGTGAAGAGTTTTATTTCTCCTTTTAATTGTGAATTAGACTACTGATACATGACATCAAATCAAATAGGCATGTTAAAGTAAATCAGTTAGTTATTCCATGTCTGATAAAATTCTTGGGCTGCCCTGCTACTGTCAGTTGCAAAATTAATTATAATTATTCCTTCACCCTGCTATTAAAGTCATGAAATGTCCTTCCCAGTATAGCAGTAAAGGATATATCAAGTGAACTTGTCTCATTATAGCTGGATTAAAGTGCAGGCTTTCGATTCAGGGAACTCATGAGATCTTCATTTATGACTCTTCCTTTGTGTGCCCATGTGAAATCTGTGGGAATGATAGAATGAAACTATCTGGTATCCTGCTCTCCTGTAGACCTTAACCAACACTATTAACATCCACTGGTGACATTTACCTGAAGTAATTGTATCTATGTTTGTTATAATGAGATGACGTTCTAGTTCTACTTGAATTATTCCTGCTACATTTTTTATTAAATAGACCTGTCTAGCATAAAAATGATACAGCTAATCATTTTAATGATTCACTTTTAGCATCATAAGGACACATGATTCTTTGATTAATTGAAAGTCTATAATCTATTAGTGTCAGCACTTATTTGGTTGCATGTTGCCTCTAATTTAACCAGTGGACAAAAGCCTCTTCTAGATGTCAGATATGTCATTTTAATATGCTATTATTCTACCTGGACAATTTGAACATGTCCTCAGTATATAAAAAAAGACATGATTATAAAGCTACTGAAAAATTACGTATGTTCTTGGTTAAGTAAGAAAGAGAAAGCTACATGAGTCATTGTTAACATGAGTGGATGAATTTAAATTTCAACAATAAAATACATATTCAATATATTAATGTTAATTTCCTTTACTGAAAATTTTACCATGCCAATATAAGATAATGCTTCATATAAGTTGATGTTATTTTTTAGAAGATACGCATTTGAATATTGTAACATAAAATCATATCTTTAAGTATTGAGTGTTAGAAATTTAAAAGCTTCAATAAAGTATGTTTTTATGAGTTGTAAATGTTAAAAAATTATAGTGCAAGTTAAAAATATAGTTAGATAGTTTTCATAAGGAATAACGAGGCCTTGCCAGCTCTGGCCCCAGGTTGCACTGAGATGGTGACCAAGACTGGATGTGGTGGTGCATATCTGTAATGTCAGCATTTGTAAGGCTGTAAACAGGAGAATCACTATGCGTCCAAACTACTCAGTGAGGCTTTGTACACTCTTGCACATTCTGGCCTGAAAAATACAAAAAAAGAAAGAAAGGAAGGAATAATCAATACTCTTATTAAGGAAATGAAAAAGAATGGATGAGTTTTAGTTGTTTTCACTCATGATATCAAGTAAAAACTGCAAATTGCAGGGGACCCAACAGAGAAATTTAGTAAATATAGGCAACTGATAAGGAATTAAATGGAAGATTTTGAATCACCTATCATATAATATCTAAGATCAAAATCCAAAAAATACTAAAGAGTTTGACAAAAGCAATTAATTGAGCTTTCAGGTAAGGAATGCTTGCATTGAATTTACCTTTTTGTTAAAAGTATAGCCATTCCTGCTGCTAGATTATATGGTATATTTTTCTAGCATGTTTAACATATACAGTAAAAATAATTGAAACTTTTAAATGTTCAACATAGAATAAGAGGGAAATACAGGAAATTCACCTGAAACTGTGCCATTAGAACAGGCTACAGTGTTGTGTATATTATATTTTTCTCATAACAACACCACCTATGAGGAGAATCAAAGTTCCTTCAATGAATATTTTAATTAATTGGGTTCTAGTATATTGAAGTCTCATTCAAAAATTTTGTGAATTCTGATCTGCTTTCCATTATAGGTAATCTGTTTAGTTTCTCTAACAGCTTTTAATATTCTGTTCTTTTGCTGGGCTAACTGCAGTTCTGTATGCCTCACTAATTTGTATGTCAGATGCTTTAATGTGCTTGGAAATTTTTTGCTAATACTTCTGCCAGTTGGCTTTTTAAGTCATTTGTTGGCTCTTACTGTTTCATTGAGACCTAGAAAGGAAAAAAGATACATTTATGTATATATATATATATATATATATATATATATATATATATATATATATATACAGGATAGCTTGGATAAAATCATACTACTGATTTCTGCTGTTCTGTTCAAAGAAGAATTAATGCTTAAATCTATTCTTTCCAATTTTATATGTTTATATCTGGTATTCTAAACAATTGAAAGGTAATATTATATAATACAACAAACATTGTCAAATTCCTATTATTTTGTTTTGTGGATTCTGTAACATTTCTAATGTTTTTCTTTATGTTCTCTTTAAAAAATAAAAATGTATAAGTGGAAACATTTAAAAATTAAAGAATATTCTTAAGCTTTTTATGGAGGGTCAATTTTATGATTTTAACAAAAGATTAATGTTTACCTTCCAGAAGAGGAAAAATGGAAACTGACATCAATTCTTACCTCCCAGCTGACTTGTCTGTGTGAATGAAGCTACTTTCTAAATAACAAGATTAATTACACACATAGACTTTAGCCAAAGTTGATAGATTTACATACAACCATTAGTTTCATGCTTGCAAAACTGTAGAATTTATCAATTTTTACTAAGGTTATCAAAAGAAAGGACAAACATGGGAAACTCAATTCAAATAGAACAGCACTTTAAGTGTAGAAAATATTCAAGTCATACATGTTGCTTTGTCTAGAGGGAACTCTTAATTTTTCTTTTAAGAAGAGAAATACTATTTTTAAGTGACTAATCCACTTTTATCTATACTCACAGAAGATTCCGATACTTCTATATATTCACGGAATAGTAGCATAATACTTTTACCTAGTAGGATGAGTCAGGGTTACAGGATGCATGAAATTGTGGGAGATACATGAGGAGGAATAATATTTATGGGCAGTAACTATTACCATGCCCATCATTTTTCCAACTAGTCCAAAAATATTTCTGGACTGTAAAATCTTCTATACTGGGAGCACTGATTAAATGGAATTTTTTAAAATTAATCCTTACAAAAATTGACTTTTTACTTACAAAGGTTTATAATTGAGTAGGTAAAGAAAGCAGGTTAGCAGTGCATATTGGATAAGCTGGAAATAAGAATGCATATGACAACAAAAAAATCTGACAAAACTGTGCATATCATTAAGTGGCACATTATTAGCACTTTTAAAATTCTATTGTGGGAAACAAAGCTAAGTATATTTAAATTTCTAATCAAGTGAATCTTTTTCTAGGATATCATGTTTAATTTCACTTTTTTATTATTCTCTTTGACTAGACAAGTCTAAAAACAAAATCACTATGTTGTTAACTCACTTTTAATTTGTATTTGTTTTATGTTTTTACCAAATGTCTAAGACTTTTTTCTATGCCTGTTATTACATGCCAACTCGACATTATTTCTGACATTTATGACCAGTAAATGATTGGTGATAGTAAAGATTGTGTTCAAATGTTATCCATATGAAATTCATATTTTACCATTATTATACAAATGAAATAAATCAGACATGCAAGCTTAAACACCACATGCTTCCTCTTCAATGAGAAATGCAAAGTATAAATAAAAATAAAAATAAGAGAAAAGGAAAAGAACATAGGAGATACATTTTAAAAATGATAGGGAGGGGAAAGGAAGCAAAGAATTTCAGAGCTGTTAGGTAATATTAATGAATATAATTTTACAATAAATACAAAGGAATAACAATAAAATGACAAATAAAGCATGAATGAAAACTAATTCACATAGTGAGAAAATAAAACAGCATGCTAAATGAGATATCAAAATAAAGTAAATATCTAAATATATGATAATTAGGGTTTTTAACATAAAAGAGCATATCGATGATGTGGAAGTCAGTTCAGTATACATCAAACATATAAATCTTACTGTAAACATGAGCAAGTGGTACCTGCTGGTGTTCCCAGCACTCAGGACAATGAAGGAAAAGGTAGTTTTGAGTTTGAGTCCAGCCTTGCTACATAGTAGGTTTGATGCCACTCTTCCTCAAAAACAAAACGAATAGATAAAAATCTTACTTTGATTATTATACACATAAGAAATATATAATAAATTCATATGATAAATTGTATAAGTTTTGCATAGCTTTGCCCATTCCTAGTCAGTTTTTAAGAAGATATTATATGAGTTTCTTAAAATGCAGAAGAATAATGATGTACATATTACAATTACAATTTATTTACTTATTTTCATTTATTTATTTATTTTGTATTTTGGACAGGGTGCACAGAGTGTAAAGGGTCTCACTGTATAGATTGGACTCCTAGTGATCCGCCTGTCTACAGCCTCACAAAAGCTGAGATTACAGGGGTGCACCACCATGCCCAGTCTCAATTGCTATCTCAGCATGCCCAGGGAGCAGGATAAGCAAGGCAGACCCAGGGATCAAACCCTGGCCCCTGTGCCGGCTTACAGGCACTTTAATCCACTGAGCTATTTGGCTGGCCTATAATTATAATTTATTGAAAGATAAAGAGTGTTTTGTCTATTGTAGTACAATTGGTCTCGTTCTGGGTAACAAGTAAGAAATGACAGTGTTTATTAGTCTTCAAAAAGACTAAATTTATTATTTTCGTTTTAAAGTGAATTTGATGAATTGATTCAAGTAATCATCAAATTATCCTCTATTCATTTAGTATTTTGCTAATGATAGTATAAATGTATCATAATATATATTTATATAAATCCACATAGTGAGGTAACATATATGACATTGATCATAGATATTTGAATTTTGCTGAATAATAACGAAACTTAATTTGCCACAGTCACTAATTTACATTTTACTTAATAGCAGATATATTTGATGATAATTGATTAACTATTACAATATTGTCTTCAGATAACCGTAATATTTTAAAATAAATAAATATATTCATAATCTATTACATTATCATGATTTATTAAAAGAAATAAACTCATATATTGGAAGACAATGTCTTCCTCTCCAAAGCTGAATTCATAACTAAACCAAAGCTTCAAGATCTTACAGGTTTCTTTCGGTTCCTATAGGTGAGGCAAAACCTTTATGAAACATTGTGAAGTATTATTGGAGGAATATTCCTTGTTATTATTTGGATATATGTAGGCCCCCAAAGGATCATATGCTCTGGGACATTCACAAAGTGATTTAATCACAGGGAGCAAAAGACATCATTGAGTCAATCTTTTGATGACTTCATAACTGAAGGTAGAACCTGGATGGAGGGGCTACACCACTGGGAACGTAACCTAGAAGGGTCTATTTACGCAGAGCCCCTATTGTCTTTAGTTCATCCTGGCTCTGTGCTCCAGGGCTGTGAGCAGTCATCATCTACTTGATCTTTCACTACAATGCTCAGCCCTTCTATAACAAAGTCATCCACAAGTGGACGGAAGCCTCTGAACCCCTGAGCCCAAATAACCTCTTCTTCTCCAAGATGTACACATATGTTAGGGGTTCTCTTCCAGCAACAGAAGACCAAATTAGTCCTCTCATTTTCTCTTTGCTTTATAACTGTGTTCCTAGTTTCTTGGTTTTTAATTTCCAAAGACTCAGTGAGACATTAAATGTTGTTTCTTTTCCATCATGCTAATTAAACCACGAAGTGTTCAGCTCTTAGTAGTCTGTGTGAAATGTCACAGCAATGAACCAAGATCTCTGGGTGTTGTGAAAAGTGGCTAAGATATTAGGAACAATGGATAGTAATACATGTGAATTCCTCCAGGTAAGAAGCTGAATGACAGAACAGTGGCCTTTGGTGTTGGGATCTATGTGTTTCAGTGTATTTGCTAATGAGGAGGAGGAGGACAACAGAAACAGGGAGGTAGTAAATATTCTGACAACATAGTACTGTTTTGGTTAGTTACAAAGTAATGAGGACTGGGAGATGCTCCAGATGGTTGTAATCATACTAGAGAATTGGCCAGCCCAGTGGCAGGTGAAATTCGTATTTAAAAATGTACAGAAAAGAATATTGAAATTGTAATCTAAACTCTCTATGTATACCATGAGGTTTTGATCTTGCAAATTCTCTAAGGAGCAAGACATCTATGACAATTATCACAGCTTCAATAAAGGTGTCCCACAATGCACATCTTTTTGAAAATGGCTGAGTAGATGCTTAGATGTGTTTAGAAAGAGCTTTGAAATTGCAAATAATAGGGAAAGCCATCTTGAGACAGATAAAGACGGTTTGGCTTATTGTGGTACAATTGGTTTTGTTCTGGGTAACAAGTGAGAAATGACAGAGACAAGAAAGTCAGAGAAGCTTGCGCAGAGTGACTTATGCCTGAAGTAAGAGTGAAAGACAGGCTGACAACTGGAGCACACATTTACATATATTGAACTCCTTTGGTATTATGAAGCTTTTCAATTTTGAGCAAGATTTGAACCATAGAGAATTTGATGTCATTAACAGGGCAGCAACTGTGGGGACTTGACAATTAATACGTGAGACTGAATATTTGGCACTTCAAAGTTAAAAATTCAAGGCTTAGCTTTGTTCAGGTACTGGGCTTGGGTGATAATTTCTAAATGTGTATATTATAGTGTCTTTGTCATGTTCATACCTAAGAAAATCAGTGATTATTTTAGCATGTCAAACACTGCTTTCCTTTCACTACTGCTGGTATAATGAACTGAAACAGCAGGAAAAAGCTTAAATGTACACCCAGAGATTGTCTTTAGGAATATTAATAATAAAGTTTTCACAGAACAGATATATGTTGTAGCTTGTTAGGAATTAGTAGAAAGAGAAAGAGAAACTAAGCACATAGATTGTTTATAATTTATTTTCACTTACAATGGAGTAAAATATTTTAGAAGTTCATTTTCATTGATGAAGTTGGCAGCTATTTAAAAACTAAAGGAAACCACTTACTGTGTTTAAAAGTAAGGAAGCGAACAGGAAGACAAGTACGTTGTAGTTTGGATTTGAACATCCACCAAAGTCCTGTGTTTTGCAAACCTGGTCACCAGCTGTGGCAGGACTGGAGAGTCATAGAGTGTTTTGAAGGTAGTGTCAGTAGAAAGAATCAACTGAGACTTCAGACCTTTCTTTCTGACTTTGATTTCTGGGGACATGAGGTGAACAGGCCTAACTTTCCATGCAATTCCATGATGTCCTGCACAAGCCTTAGGTGAGTAAACACAATCTTCAAAACCACAATCCACAATAAACCCCTTCCATTAATTTGTTTATCTCCAGTATTGTGGTAACATTAATGGAAGTGACTAACTCAATTTATGTATTATTTTCTGAAGGAATCTCAAACAAATGATACAACAAACATAAGTAAAATTGTCACAGTACATGTTACATTTAGTAAAACTGAATAGTTCTTGAGAATCCTGTCACACGGATGTGCTTTGCATAAGTAAAAATAATATTATTCCTAAAAATATGATCAACAAATATTTAAAATCATACTATACACTTCATAAGCATTAACTACAATTTAATAGACTACACTGAAATGTGATGAATATAACATGAATTACTTATATTTATATAATGTATTTTATAGAATATGTATTTTAGTGTACATATTTGTACAGAACAACTATATAAGTACATAACAATATACTATGTGTACTACGTAAGTATATACTATACAATGATAGTATACTGTACTATATTGTATACTATATACTATATTATCTATGCTGTAATATATTATACTGTATGCTATGTAATACATACAAGTTAGTATATTATAACACTATGCCACCAATCTTTATACATTTACTATGAAACTTCCTTCAATACATAATCCTTGAATGAAGAGTTACTTATAATTTGTGCTTTACATTGGAACAACTCTTGTAATATTTGTGTACTAGAACAGTGCTTTCCTTGATGAGGGTATTTTTGTTGTGAAAAAAATCAAAACACCTTTTTTCTACCAATTTTTTATAACCAAATTACACAATGTGATTTATGATGATTCCAGAAAGGTTTTCTCTATTTTAAATGTTTTAATGAAAAGCTAAAGACTTCCAGTGTAAACACTGAAATACATTCATGCTACATGTCTCTTTACACTATTTTAATATATTTTTCACAATTTTTTCATTTTTCAAAGAGAATAAATATTTTAAAAAATATTAGCAACAATACAGAATTCCACTACACAAAATAATAGGAACTCAAGGATTTTTTTCTGGCAGAACAAGGGATTGAACTCAGGCCTTTGTGCTCGCCAGGGAAGTACTTATTCTACTGAGCCACCTCCCCTGCTCTGCAAGAATGGTTTTTAGGTTGCATATTGTTGTCTCCAAAATAGTTGTTTAGATTATCAGATATAAGCCTGCAAAAGTGATAAAAAAAATTACAGAAAATTAGAAAGGGGAGAGAAAAAAAAAAATTAAGCCTTAACTGTTCCTTTCAACAGACCAGCAGAAATTAGCAGTATAATTTTCCAAGCTAGCACGTGTGAATACGCATATATTTCTTTTTCCCTTCTTCCTTTTCTTCTTTCCCTCATCCCACTTATTCATTCCCTTTGAACAGTTTCTTTCCCTTTCACAGTAACTATTGTATCTTTTAGATTTTATGTACTCTTTTCTTAGATATTTAAAGGAAATTATATAGCGATTTGTTTATCTTTGCTTAACAGGAAAGCTACTTAAATTCAGGTTTAAAAATTTATGATGACTTCACAAGCCTAGGAAGCCAAAGCCAGCTAGGGAGGCCTATTGAACCTGCAATGGCTGAAACAGAAGCCCTGAGGTGAACACAGCAGCAAGGCAGAAAGGATCTGCCCAGTAGCGATTCTTACCATGAGTGTGTCTCTCTGAAGGCCACGTGTTTACTCAAGATGGTGAACAGACGGCTTCCACGGGGGTAACCTAGTCAGTCACAGCATATTGAAGGAAGGCACCTGAAATCATGATTAAGCCCTTCTGCGTGCATCTGCCTTGCCCTCTGGCTCTCTCGATTCCTAGAACTCAACTCTTGTAGCAATCAATCTTTTTCAGCACACTATCCTGAAAATGCACCATTGAAACCTGCTGTTTCTCTTTTACTAAGGAGTCTGTAAAAGTGAAAATGAGTAATATAGGTCACGGCAGTTACAAACAAAAGTGGTTCCACGTGTGTTCGAAGCAGCAGCTCCCCTCCCTGCCAACGGCAGCAAAGGAGTAAAAGAGCTTGTTCTACCAGCAAACATCCCCTGCTTTTCCAAGAAAGCTCTGCTGATACGACATTCTCTTGATAAAGAATTTGATTTCAACAATGTCTTAGTTTGTAGTAGTCATTTGCTAAAAATAAAAATAAAGGTGGCAAGTAAAAAGAAAAACAGAAGAAAAACTCGCAAAATATTATTTTTCCCCTAAGAAAGACATATAAGGCTGGGATTATAATAACCATAGTAGTATCAGTTTGGGGTGATTTGCTCAACTCTTTCATGCTATGCTTATGTAGGCTCAGGAGCATATATTCGAAAGCAAGCCAACTGCTTTAAATATTCTTCTCTATCTTCATTTTAGAAATAATTCTAATTTTCTGAGAGCCATGGATTCAGGGACATGAATAAGAAAATGACTGGGAGATCTACTCAGTGGGTCATTTAATACAGGAATAATTTTACTCATATTTCCTGTCATAAAACTGCAGAAAATTGTAGTTCATTAGCATATTAAAATTATAGCATTTTGCATGTAAATGAATGGGTAAGTAGAATTTCTACCAGTGGATCTATACCTAAAGAAATAGGACAGGCAAAATTGAATGCAAAAAGGACATATTGAGCTTATAGTTTTCGACTGAATTATTCTGAACATTTAAAAAATATTACTGCCTTGGAATGAGTCCCTAGCAATGTGTATGTATTGTTAGATTATAAATCCCTATTAGTGGGAAGAGTTAACTATCCAACATAAGGATAGTTTCCCTATATATATGATCTGTAGCTTATGCTGAAGCACAAAATACTTTCCCAATTAGTAATCAAAAGCATGAGAATGTTAATGAATAAGTAGATGATTTTACCAAAATATATATAGGCAGAACATCCAACAGGTATGACATGGAGGGAAGACTAAGAGGACTTTAATAATGAAAATTCAGGCACTATCCCATTATGCACTTGAAAATATAAAACTTCAAGTACTCCATATTACAATATTCTATCAGCATATACACATGAATGTATGTGTGATAAAAAACCATCAATATCTAAAGTTTAAAATTATTATAGTAGAAGTCACACTGCCACACTGTCCTCTCCCATAATTTGAACTCACTTCTCTCATCATTCCTGCCACTCATGTAAGCAATTCTGGATGTGCTCTTTTTTTTTTTTTTTTTTCTTAATTGCAGTACTGGGGATTGAACTCAGGACCTTGCACTTGCCAGGCAGATGTTTATGCTGCTGAGCTTTCTCCCCTGCCCTGGAAGTGCACTTTCATTTAAGTTGCATAGTCACAGCTGCCTCCAGGTCCTGATCAACCATAAATCTTTGCATTTTGTGGATATTTTGACTTTGGGGAAGAGCTAGAGCCTCAGAGTGACAGATTAAGCAGATACAGTGGATGATGACAAACCGTAGTGTTTAGTGTTACAGAAACTTCTAGAAAGAGTTGGCTGATGAGTTATAATTAAAAAACATGGAGAATGATTAAATTAAAAATAATATTTCAATAAAAGACAAATTTCCATTTATCAGTCTCAGAATACTAACACTTGCCTTCTTAGAATATACTTACTAAACTGTTCCTAGCAAAGTTATTTTTATAACTAATACACTTTATAAATAGATAGGTAAACAGATACATAGATTCATAGATATGTAGACTGATAAGTATCATTAACTTCCGTGTTTCCTGGGAAATAATATAGACATTTCATTAACAATTCCTATTCCTAGAGATAAGAATAAAGGCTGCTATCCTTAGGTGATGTAATATTGTAGTCTGAAATGAAAATTCCTTATGTATTGATTATTTCCATGTTGTCATTTTGATTCTCCACCAAACTTACTCTTGGTTAGTATTGAAAGACCAGGGTTGGGGAGATGGCTTAGTAGAATAAGCACTTGCCTGGTCGGTGCAAAGGCTTGAGTTCAATTCCCGGGTCTGCAAAAGAAAGACCTACATTGGTTCTTGCCTGTCTTTTCCTTTTTATTCAGACACATCGTTTTTGGCTCTAAAATTTATTCCATTATTTGTTTATTATTTATATACTTGGTACAGGGTCTCATTATGCAGTTTCGACTCATAGTGATCCTCCTGTCTTCAGCCTCCCCAGCGCTGGGATTACAGGAGTGTGCCAACATGCCCAGTCTCAGTGGCAGCCTCATCACATCTAGGGGGTGGGGCCTGAGCTGCCTGTGGTGCTGGGGATCGAAACCCGATTCTTGCACTTGCCTAAGCAGGTATTTAGTCCTCTGAGCTATGTTGCCGGTCCTAAAATATATGTAAATAGTTTAATCAATCTTTACATCTATTTCTCATTTCTTTCTCACTAATGAGTCCTATATCATCACTGAAGGAATCTACTTAGTTGTACTGAAAATTGAAGTCTTCTATTAATAAAGTACTGGTTTTACTTTCATGATCTTTAGTAATAGGAATTGAACAGGACCTTTACAAAGTTTTGTCTTAGAATAGTTTTTACCAGAGTTGAAATATTGTCTCAGCCATCAGGTGAGTGAAAATATGATCAAATTATTTTATTTATTATGTATGTATTATTTATTATGTATGTATGTATGTATGTATGTATGTATGTATGTATGTATGTATTTATTTTTGGCAGAACTGGGGATTGAAATCAGGCCCTTGCACTTGCCAGGCAAGTGCTTATTCCACTGAGCCATTTCCTTGGCCCTGAACAAATTATTTTAACTGCCTAACAAATACTACCATTCTCAGCTTTTATTTGTTCGCTGGAGAATTTGTTACCATGGAAAATGTTTACTTTATCATTTACTATTAATCTTTTCCCAAAAAAACCTATCTTTAGATTGTTTCTAGTTATATCTCTATTACAAGGACATATATTTATACAGTCAGCTAGAAAATGAGAGGACAATATTTATTTTGCAACTAAACAAGCTTCAATTATTTTCCCAATATAGGTAACTCAACATAAATTCTTTTGGTAGCATGAAGTACTTAACATCTATTTCTGCCATTACTATAGGTGAGCCCAGAAGGAACAGACTTTGAAAACCGAGGAATGTAACTTTCAAATTTAACTTCTTAATGTTTTAGTAACCTTGGATAATACTGTAATACTAGCCTGTTTGTCTGCTATAAAATGAAGATTGTAATATTAACTCTAATAATATGAGTGATAAAACAGGAAAAAGTGTTAAAGAGAAGGAATATATTAAAGTCATATGTGCTACTAGTCTCCTTAAAGATAGTTCTTTTTGAATATAATATACTTAAGTGTAAGAAGAATTAATTAATCAAAATAGTGTGAGATAAAATCAGATTTTGTGGTCAGAGAACTGCATTTATAAAACTATTACAAGTTTTGTTGAGAAATTCTGTTCATTTATCAATATGGATACTATCTCAAATGTAAAAGAAGTTTGACATTTTAGAATGGTGGTCAGGATTAAATGTGATATGATATGTATAAAATTAATGTGTTGCTGCTCTTATAAAGAAGAAAGTAAATCATATTCACATTTTCTCCAGGCCTTAATATAAAATTTTCATAGAGCTTTATTAATTACTGATTACTATTTTTAGTTTTTTTTTCCATTATTAAAATTAGCTTTTAAATTTCTTTGTTGGCCTACCTTAGGAATGGAAATAACTACTCATCAGGATGAATAAGGTTAATTATTTTAGTGTTGTTTGATTTATTTTGTTCGAGATGGCTAAGTATTTACTCTTTTTGAATTTCTCAAAATCTTCAATAAAGTTCAGCTCCTGATATATTAGTACCTGATTTCTCTTTTATGTAGCCATCAAATGTTGATGCAAGTGAATCTGTCACTAAAAACTTTCAAGAAATGGGAAACATCATAAGAATCAATTAGATCCAATTGCCAATAGCACAGGGCCATATATCCATAGCTATACTAAAAATTAAACACAGTATTTTATTTCAACCATGTTGTGTATAGTCCAAGAGGTTGGCCTTACTGCATTCTGCCATGTGATACAAGGGAAAACTGAATTATTATTCTCTATTCATTTCTCCAAATATTTAATTTGCCAGAGATTATTGAAAGGGTTTCATTACAGGTATTTAGACAGGATTAGCAAATCCATTGGTGCTGATTGTGTCTACACAGATACGAGATATTTGGCACCCAATATGTATATGCTTTGAGATTGAAATGTGAGGCTCCATGGTGCCTGAGCTGTCTTTGTGCTGTAATTGCCTGGGCTGACTCCATTGGGCTAGATGTGTATTACTGCAATTGAACTAAAATGGGTCTGTTTTTCACCAAGCAACTTTAGTCATGCATCAATGCATTTTTAATTAAAAGTGGTGACAGGTACAATGGTGAGGCACACCAAATAATTTTCTCAAACATTCCATTTCCTCAAAGATAAGCAATCATAATCTTGTGTCTGTTAGTCAGTAAGGGAATCTTTCTATTAACTATTAGAATATTAAATACTTAGAATCTTAGCAATACATCAAATCATTTTTGCTGTTTGTACTGCACCATGGATACTTTCTGCAGTTTCATCAAAATAAAATATTTTTCTTGGCAGAACTAAAATTGGTGAAAAGGAACCTAACAGGCATTTTCATTCTATTTTTAATGCTCACAACGAAGACCTGAGAAATGAGTAGTAGGGTGAGAAGCAGAATCAACTGGAACATAAC
Source organism: Ctenomys sociabilis (assembly GCA_004027165.1). Taxonomy (NCBI): domain Eukaryota; kingdom Metazoa; phylum Chordata; class Mammalia; order Rodentia; family Ctenomyidae; genus Ctenomys; species Ctenomys sociabilis. The sequence goes on from PVKA01030442.1 coordinate 16,376, forward strand.
TCTCTCCCTCCATAGAACAGAAGTCCCTGCAGAAACCTGAGACACAGCAGAAATCAGGAGACACTTGTGCACCCCTGTATCAGAACCCTGAACAACAGCGGTACTGCTGTTTGATAGAAATCTTACAGACAGGCTGTCTGTCCAAGTAGCTTCTCATTGAAAGTGAAGCCAAGGTGAATAGCAAAGAATGCAAATCCTTGACTCTTTTGCATTGATGAGGTAAAGTTCACCAAAACCAATACCCTACACGATTGGGCAATTTTACTTTTCAGTTTTGTTTAGTCTATTTATTTGGTTTTCACTTCAAATTTTTGAGGGGATTTGGCAATTTTAGTCTGACTGAAGATACTAGAATCATGGATTTTGTCACAGAAGAAACAAATTTATGAAAATGGACTCATTTTTCTTAATCACAATGTGATTTCAGAATTGACGCTTATATATCATTATTTTACATTTTCAGAAAAGTAACTCACATATTAATAAAGTACTGTCAAATAGGGAAAGAGTGAAGTCACCCAACTATATTTGTATCACTTGGGATTAGTTAATCCTACATAATCTTAGAAAATAATTTCAAATCTCATATCTGATGATTAGGTTTCCAGGATATACATACAATTCAAGAGCTAAAAGATATATAACCCAATTTAAAACTTGACAAAGCACTTTATACCTACTTAGAAGTTTGCTTCTAGGATAGTTAGTGAAAATAACAGAAAATAGTAAGGACTGGTGAAGATGTGGAGAATGAGATCCTCAGGACACTGCTGGTAGAGACGTGAAACAGTGTAGCCCCCTAGGGAAAACTGAGGAATCTTCAAATTTAAACAGAATTAACATATGATCCTACGGTTTACCATAGATAATTATACCAAAACTTTCAACTAATTCTTAAACATGTACACACATGCATAGAGCAGAACTACTGAAAACAGTAAAAAGATAGAAATAGCTCAAAAGCTAATAACTGCGTGGATGGTTACATAGAGTGTGGTTCTGACACTGGGATAAATGAGTACTAGTGAGTGCAGAAGAAGCTGGAACAGAGCACTGTGTGCATGAAATTGAAAACATTTTGGTAAGGAAGAAAAGAATGCATAGTATCATACTATATACAAGAAATTTAACGACATATAAATTAATAGATAATTATAGGTAGCTAATATCTGTAATAGGAATCATATTTGTTGGTTTTCAGGGTTGTAAGGAGAAAGAAAGGGAAAAATGCTTTATAGGTAAAGGACTTTATTTACAGGTATGGGACTATTTTCTTTTTTCTATTTATTCATATGTATTTTAACTTGAGTGAAAAATAGAAGCAAAAACAGAAAAGATGACATAAACAGGGTAACATACAACAATACATATGTTACACATTTTCACAACATGGATGGATAATTTTATATATATGTACATATATATAATATAATATATAGGGCTGGCAAGATAGCTCAGCGGTCTAAAGTGCCTCTCAGGGACCATGGTTCGAGCCCCAGCACCACATGCCTTGCCAGCCCCTCCCCCCAGGGCGGGCTGAGCTGACCCCCCCCTGCAAAAAAAGAATCCATGATGTGTAGCGAGACACTGTAATAAATAAATGAATTAAAAAATAATATAATATGTATATATATTATATATTAAAATATATTTTATGTGTATATATATATAAAACAATCCAACACAGATCAGTAGTCCACAGTAGAAGTGAGTTATCCACAGAATTTGTTGACTTGAGCCATTCATAACTCATTATATTAATATAACTTTATTTTATATACCTCCATTTTTATACTTCTCTGCTGGATGGTTAAGACCGAGTTATAGCAAGACCTATATAATAAAAAATGTAACTTTTGTATCAGATAAGGTCAGTCAGGTACCTTCAGTGTTTATCCCATAACCCTGTACTGCTCTTTGTAGATCCCTTGTCAGTGTCAGCCTTGTGGATGAGTCATGCCATTGCTTGACCAATTTGCTCTCTGTGAAAGCCTGAGAGAAAGTTTTCTCTCCATGTGACTCTCCTTAGGCACACTACATCATCAATTGTGTTCCTCTGTGGCCTCATAATCTCCTTGATTAGAAAATTTGGGGCACAACTGAGTTACATGATGTTACAGTACAGGTTCTCCTATGTCCTGAGTATTCGCTGACCTTGAAAGGCTAAGGCCAAAATATTCTCTGACCTTGCAGCCTTTCTTTATTTCCAATTTTTAATCTGAAAACTTAGGTTGTTAACCCTCCAGAAGAGAAGTTTATTATCTGCAACATATGCAGTTCAGTTTACCCACCCTATTAGTGTAAATATCAGACATCATAGGCATAACATGGTATGGTAATATTTTTGAGCTCTATATAGATTGTAGATACATTGAATGTACTAAACTGTCACATAGTTGTTTATGGTAAAATGTTTAATTTTATGTTATATTGGTTTCATGTCAGTCAGTTAGTAAAAACAAAACAGAAAGTGAACTGATGTTCATGTATGTTTATAGCTATTATTTCTTTTTTCTTCTAAATTTTATTTTATTTTATTCTAAAGAGTAAAAATGTGAACCTCAAAAACAACTAGCAAGAAGAAAGACAGAAACAGAGTAGTATACAACAATGTACATGGTACAGATTTTCAAAACAAGAAGAGAAAAATTAACAAGGATTGATGTGTTATGCATCTTTATCATCAGAGCAGGTGCTCAGATTAACAGATACAGGTATGAAAGACTGGACAAATAATTTAACATTAACTCTTGTTTTCAATAAACTTTAATTTTTTCTTGTTCTTTTTACTTTTTAATTTTAAAGAGATTATAATCATAATTGATAAGATATTAGAAATGGTACGCATTTGGAAGAAAAGGTGAGAGGTATTCAACGTGGTTTTTGTGTTGTGTATTGCTGTCTTCAATATAGTTGTTCAGATTACAGATATTAGCATATAGAGTTAGTCAAGGTGAAAAGTCTTAAACATCAACTGTTATTTTAAAAAAACTGATAGAATTAGTACAATTATCTCAGCTATCTTGTACATAAATTTACATGATTTTCCCCCTTTTTTATTATTGTTTCTACTTTCTCTCATCTTCATTGTTTATTCCTTATGTTCAGTTTCCCTCCATTTTACCATCTCTAGTATAATGTTCACATTTATTTTTATGTCAGGAATAAAGAGGGAGACAACATGATATTTATATATGTAGATCTGATTTATCTCACTTTTGAGTAGAGCCTCTAATTGTATAGATTTACCTACAAAGCTCTCTAGTTTGTCTTTCTTTATAACTGAGTAATACTATACTATATAAAAATGCCATATTGTTTTTATCCATTCCTCAGGTGATGGGCATTTCAGTTGTTTCCAAGATTTAGCTATGACCAATTGTGCTGCTATAAACATGGGTGCACATGTATCACTGTGGTGTGATGTTTTCAGTTTTTTTGGAAAAATGTACAGAAGTGGAATAGATGGGTTGAATGGGGTTTCTGAGGGGTCTCCCCACTTATTACTATAGTTATTTCTTTAATAATGAAGTCAATAAAACATTTTTAAACCATAAAGTACAACAGAAAATAATTGCTAACTAAATTATTTCTCTTGTAGGAATATTGTCTGATAAACAGTAACAAAAAGTAGCTGAGCTTTTTGTTATTATATGAACACTGTGTCAGAAAAATTTCTAAGTCCAAAGGAAACTGTTGAACCAAACACTTACATTAACTTGGTAATCTTATTAAAATATTTTGATATTGTGAAATATCAGGCATCATATCCTAATAAAAAATAATGGTATGTTGATTTGCTTTTCTTAGAGTAATATTCACATTACTGGTTCAAAGAAGTACAGCTGCATGATCGATACCTTTTATTTTTATACTCTTTTTTCAGATGTAGCATTATCAATTTTATGAAATTTTTGTGGTGCTTCTTTTTCTTTAATTTCAGCTTTTTAAAAAATAAAATTTGTGGCTAGGAAGTACATATAACTTAACAAGTGCATTTGATGACTTCATATAAATACCTACTCTTCAACAATCAGTACGTAGTAAGCTAGTTAACATATCCAGGACTTCCCTTGTGACTGTACACATACTTTATTGAAAATAGTGCAGATCCTCTGATGACATTCCGTCCCTGTTACATGGTTCCACAGTTGGTGATACATTCACCTTCTAGGCAAGGAAAACATTAACCATTATCCTAAAAATTAAATTATTAAATATTTGTTGTTTTAATGACTATTTGCCTTAGTGTGTGATCTTTAAATTTTCAACATATTGTAAAGAATTGCAGGTACAAAGAAAGCTCAATAAGAAAAACCAAAAATTGAAATGGACAGGCGCTGTTTACATAGGAAGGGTAAGCGAAAGAAGCTGATTTCCATTTTATATAAATGTTGAAGCCGGGCATGGTGGCGCATGCCTGTAATCCCAGCACTCGGGAGGCTGAGGCAGGAGGATTGTTGTGAGTTCGAGACCAGCCTGAGCTACAAAGTGAGCTTAAGGCCAGCCTGAACTGCATAGTGAGACCCTGTCTCAAAAAGACAAAAAAAAAAAAAAAAAAAAAAAAAAAAAAAAAAATGTTGAGCCACACAGTTGGTTAAAGATAAATCTTTCAAAAATAAAATGATTACTTAAAAGCGTATCACTAATTTCTATAAAAGTGAAAAACAAGTGTGAGTTTCAAAGTTTATGAAACATACATACACCAGTTTTTTCCTCAATTACTGTAACAGTTTGGAACATCATTTTACACTTTCTAAAGCTATAGTAATTTATTGACTCTTTTTGAAAGATACATCAACTTGTGTTACAGAAAAATCTAAGAATGTTATATCATTGCTATCAAATTCTGAGTTTTTTTAAAATTCCTTATATGCTATAGTTACAGACATCTTCAGTTTTCTTTCTATAAGTAAGTTCCTAATTCTAGTTCTGGATTTTACACTTACTTAATAAGCCTCTTGTTGAAGAACAAATGTTTTATTTATGCATATTTTTCAAATTCCAGTTTTAATTTAAATGTAATGCTGGTCAAAAGACCTGAAATGAGGCCTGTGAATGTAGTTTAGTGGCATAACACCTGCCTGGCAAGAATAAAGTCATGAGTTCAATTCTCAATACAAAGGGAAATAAAAGCACCTGAAGAAAATTTCTGTTTAGCCTCTTGCATAGCTTGGAACACTAGCTCACACACAAAAACCCAAATTTAATGCTTCACCATGCTATTTACTTGCAGAACCAAACTTTTAGGTAAATTGAGCTCTAGTAAATGAGTAGCATCACATTTCCTTTCTGATTTCTCTGACTTTACCTGCTGTGTGCTGTTATAAATATTCTGATAACAATTCTGTGATTTGTTAAAAACACCGCCATGATTTTTTCAGAAATCTTGAGAATGAAGCAAACTAATATTCTGTCACCTACAAAATCACTTCCACTTTTCCACAGATAATAGCACTCTAAATTTTGCAGCCCTTCCGTTTCTCCAATTTCTGATTTGCAAATATACATTGTTAACCATCCAGAAGAGAAGCAGATTATTACCCTGCAACATATGCAGTTCAGTTTACCCTAACTATCTGACTAAAATAGTTTTAGTGGCTGTTATACCTTTTTATTTGGATTTCTTCTTTTGATTTCTTATACTAGGAAGACTATATGATATTTGCCATGTGTGTCTGGTTTATTTCACTTATGAGTATATGTTCAAGTGGCATTCACTTAAATATAAATGCTTCAAGTTTATCATTCTTTATAGCTGAGTAATACTCCATTATATAGAAATACCACATCTTTTTCAACCATTCCTCATGTGACGAGCATCTTGGTTGTTTCCAAGATTTTTCTATCACAAATTGTGCTGCTATAAACATAGGTACACATATATCACTTTGATATGATGTTTTCAGTTCCTTTGGGAAAATTCCAAGTAGAGGCATAGCCCACTTGAATGGGACTTCCAGTCCTACTTTTGTGAAGAGTCTCCGAACTAATCTTTACAAAGGTTGTACCAGGCAACATTTCCACCAGCAGTGGAAAAGTGTTCCCTTTTCCCCACATCCTCTCCAACATTTGTTGTTGGTTGATTTCTTTATGATAGCCATTCTTCCTTGAGTGAGATGGTATCTCAATGCTGTTCTAACTTGTATTTCATGGATGGCTAGTGATGTGGAGCATTTTTTCATATATTTATTTGCTTCTTTAATTTCATCCTCTGAGAAGTGTGTATTCATCTCAGATGCCCATTTCTGGATTGAGTAGTTCAATTTGAGGACCCCAAGGGTATCTTAGTTCTTTATAAATTATAGAGAAAAGACCTTTTCTGAGTGCTTATTTGTTAAGATTTTTTTTTTTTTAAATTTGTGGGTTGTCTTTCACTTTGTTGGTAATTTCTTTTGACATGCAAAAACTGCTCAATAAGAGTTGATCTTAGTTGTTAATTCTTTCAACTTTTTCCCATGTTTTTCATGAACTCTTTGCCTATGGCTATGTCTTCAAGAGTTCCTACTAGTTTCTCTTCCAGGAGATTGAGTGTTTCTGTTTTAATGTTTAGATCTTTAATCCATTTTGACTTTAGCTTAGTGCATGGTGATAGAGTTGGGTCAAGTTTTAGTTTTTGACATCTAGAAAGTCATTTTTTCCAGCACCATTTGTGAAAGAGGCTATCTTTCTTGCAGTAAGTGTGTTTGGCCCCTTTGTTTCAGATCAGATGGCTGAGTGTGTTTGTAAAGGCCTCTGCATCTTCTGATCTGTTCCATTGATCCTCAGCTCTATTTCATTGCCAATACCATGTTGATTTTATCCCAGAGGCTTTGTAGTATGATTTCAAGTCAGGAACTGTGATGCCTCCTGCCTTGTCTTTGTTGCCCAGGATTGCCTTTGCTATTCTAGGTCTTTTTTGGTTCCAAATAAATTTTAGGAATGATTTCTGTAGGTCTGGGAGGGATTGGTTTGTATCTATACACCACTTTCAGGAGTGTAGTCATCTTCAAGATGTTGATTTTTCCTATCCTGGAGCATAGAATATCATTACATTTTCTGAAATCCTTTATGACCTCTTCTATTAGGGTACTGTAATTTTCCTTGAAAAGATCCTTGACTTTCTTGGTTAAGTGAATTCCAAGGTATTTCATTTTCTACAGTGCTGTTGTATAGGGTATTGTTTTTATAGTTTCCCTCTCAGTGTGTTTATTATCTGTGTAGAGAACTGCTATTGACTTTGAAGTATTTACTGTGCATCCTGCTGTGCTACTAAATTTGTGTTTGAAATTTAGTAGCTTCTTCTTGGAGTTATTTGGGTCTTCCAAGTAAAGTATTATGCCATATGCAAATAGTGATAATTTAACTTTTCCTTTACCTATTCTTATTCCTTTTATTTCTCCCTCTTTTCTAATGGCTATAGTTAATGATTCCAAAACTATATTGAATAGGAAGGGAGATAGTGGATATCCTTGTCTTATACCTGATTTAAGAGTAAAAGATGTCAGTTTTTCCCCTTTTAGAATTGTATTAGCCATTGGCTTGTCATACATGGCTTTTATCAAATTGTGGTAGTGTCCTTCTATTCCAATTATCTGTAGGACTTTGAACATGAATGAGTGTTGGACTTTGTCAAAAGTTTTTTCTGTGTCAATTGAGATGATCATGTTATTTTAGATTTCAGTCTAATAATATAGTATATTACATTTATAGATTTTAGAATATTGAACCATTCTTGCTTCCCATGGATGAATCCTTTCTGGTCATTGTGTATGCTATTCTTAAAGATTTGCTGTATTCTATTTGCTATGATTTTATTAAGGATTTTTGCAACCATGTTCATGTGGGAGATTGGCCTATAGTTCTCTTTTTTGGTTGTGTCTTTTCCTTGTTTTGGAATCAGTATAATACTTGTCTCCAGGAATGATTTTGGGAGGACTGCTTCCTTTTCAATTTCATTGAAGAGTTTGAGGAGTATAAGGATTATATCTTCTATAAGTTTCTGATAGAATTCAGCTGTGAATCCATTGGGACCTGGACTTTTCTTTGTCAGCAACCTTTTTATTACATTTTGTATTTTGATGGCTGTTATTGGGTTATTGACAGTTATTGTATCTTCTTAATTCAGTTTTGGTAATTTGTACCTTTCAAGGAATCTGTCCATTTATTCTGTGTCTTCTATTCTGTGAGCATAAAGATTCTTGAAGTTGCTTTGACAATCTTCAGACTTTCCACTATGTCTGTGGTGATTTTACCCTTTTCAACCTTATTGCTTCTATTTGAATTTTTCTTTCCTCATTTTGATGAGGTTAGCTAGGAGCTTAACAATTTTATTTACTCTTTCAAAGAATCAGCTTTTTGATTCATTGATTCTTTGAGCTGTTTTCTTCATCTCAAGTAAATTAATTTCTGCACTAATCTTTATGATTTCTTCCTATTTTTGGTCTCTGGGTTTGGTTTGTTCTTCCTTTTCTAGATGTCACAGGTGCACTATTAGAGTGTTTATTTGTTGCTATTCTGTTTCCTTATGTGTGATTTTCCCTCTGAGAACTGCCTTCATTACATCCCATATATTCCGCTAAGTTGTGGTTGAATTATAGATATTGTTGAATTTCTTGTTGAATTTCATCTGTGACCCATTGATTGCTGAGTAGGGTGTTGTTTACTTTCCATGTATTTAATTTGTTTTTCTGGTTTCCTTTGTCATTCATTTCCAGTTTCACTTCACTTTTGTTGGATAATATGTATGGGATAATTTCTGGTTTCTTGCACATACTTAAGCATCACCTACGGACTAGTATGTTGTCTATTTTACAAAATGACCCATGTGCAGCTGAAAAAAATATGTATTTAGCAGTTGTTGTGTGTAACATTCTTATATGTCCACCAGGTCCATTTGTTCCAAGCTCCGGCTCAGTTCTGCTACTTCTTTGCTGGTGATGGAATATTTTTTCCTGCATCCTCATTGTTTTTAAGAGATCCTTTCTCACCTTTTCACTAGCTGCACCAGCATCTTCAGGATCTGAAACTCTGTCTCTGCTTTCACTCAAACGGTTTTGTAGACTCATGATTGATATTTTTAGTTCTTCTATATCTCTTTGACTCTGCCCACACGATCTATTTCTTTTCTGTATTGCTAATTCAAGGAATCTGTTGTATTTCTAATCTCCTCTATTTTTTTTTTTATCATTGTCTTCTGTAGAGGTAGCTATTAATTCTTTTGCTGCAGAGTTTTTTTTCCCAAATTGGGTTTCCTCTATAAATTTCCATAATTGATTCTCTACTTCAGATGCTATGATTTCAAAGATTTCTTTTTTTATTTCAGAAATTATTTCTGCTGAGTTCCTCTTTACCATTTTCTTTACTTGTTATGCTGTTAATTCATATATTTCAGCTGGAATATTGTTCTCTGCACTTGTTCTGGGTGGTCGTTGGGTTTCCCCCATACATTTCTGTATTTGATTCAATGCTTCAGATGCTAAATTCAAAAATTTCTTTTTTTTTCTTCAGGTGTTAATTCTGGTCTGAGTTCCTTTATACCTTTCTGCTGTTGTTTCTTTGCTTTCTGACTGTTAATTCATTCATTTCAGCTTAGTTTGTGTCCTCTGCACTTATCATTGGTGGGCTCAAGGCCTGAGATTGCATTTTGCTCCTTGACTTTGTCATTTTGTATAGTACGGACCTCTGACATTTGGTGCAGGGCTTTGGTGCAATTACAGCCTTAGCGTGTAATAAGATTTGGTTGCCAATCTATTAAGTTTGAGATTATCCAGTTATGCCTGGCCTGGATCTAGCTATTGTGTTCAGCTCTTTTTTGCTGAACCTCTTCTGGCATGACTGTGAACCTGTAGTTCCCCTCTGTTGTGCCCCTGGTCCACGGAGTGCCGAAGCTCTCCCATACACTCACCGGGCCATGCTGGGCTGGATCAGGGGCAGAAAGAGTAACAAAAATTCTAACTTGCTTGGCTGGCTTTGGGGCAGGAGTTCTGGATGGTACGGTATGCAGGGAAGCCAAAAGTTCTCTCACACACTCACTGGGCCGGTTCAGGTGGAAAAGGGGCTGTAAGGGTCACAAAAACTCTCACTCACTTGGCAGCCTTGGGGGCAGGAGCTCTGGGGAGTTGTAGGGCAGGCTGGGCTAGGGCATGGTTTTACTTTTTATTCTTCATTTTTATACTTTTCTCTGGATGGTTAAGACTGAGATAAAGCAAGACCTATGTAACAAGAAATGTAACTTTTGTATCAGATAAGATCAGTCAAACCCCCTCAGGATTTATCCTGACATCCTGTACTGCAGTTTGTAGATCCTTTGTCAGTATCCACCATGTGGATGAGTCACAGCCATTGCTTGACTAATTTTCTCTCTGTGAAAGCCTGAGGGAATGTGTTCTCTCCATGTGGCTCTCCTTAGGCACACCGTTGATCACATTCCTCTGTGGCACCATACTCTCCTTGATCAGGAAATTTGGGACACAACATCTATCAGTTTTCCGTCCTTTCTTCTCTCCTTCCCCTCTCCCTCATTCCTTATGTGCCCTTTCCATCTGCAAAAGGCATAGCTCACTGCTTTCTACCAAATTTTTCTTTGCTAACATTTTTGTTTAACTTGTTTACATTTTGGACAGGTAAGAGAAACTATAAAATATATAATAATCTTCACCTGATTTTTTTTGACATTACATTATGATATCAGGGTGCAGTCATTTTCCTGAGAAAGACTCAGCCTTATCCTTTGTTAAGGCAGAGTGGTATTCTACTGTGCGTCTATATGAGATTGTCTTTTTCCGTTTATCTGTTAATAGATACATAGGCCGTACCAAGATAGAGCTACTGTGAGTTTGGATAATATAACTGTGGACATGCAAGTACCACTGTAATATATGTTTCACTCTTTTAAGATGATATGTAGAAGGAGTAAGGCCCATGTGGATGAAATTTATAATTTTGGTTT
>PVKA01030443.1:0-27267 GCA_004027165.1 Ctenomys sociabilis
TACTATATAGTTCAAGCTGGCTGTCCTTAAACTCACTATGCAGCCTAGGCTTGCCATTATACTGGCTATTAGGAGTTAGCTCAAGATGATTTAAAGTCTGAAGGAAAACACATGAAGGTCCTGCACAAATGCTAGGTCTTTTTTTTTTTTTTTGCGGAACCGGAGATTGAACTCAGGCCCTTGCGCTTGCCAGGGAAGCGCTTATTCCACTGAGCCATCTCCCTGGCCCCCAATGCTAGGTCATTTTACCCAAGGGACTGGGCCTTCTTGGGGGTGCTGGAACCAGTTGCCCTTGTGGAAATCCAGGGACAGATGTAAAGCCCTCTGGGCAGGGGCAGTTACAGTGCCTGGATCTCTGGGTCCCTATATCCCCCATAAGGTGAGGTGCTTGGTGTCTTATGTTTCTGTCCAGATAGAGCCACTTATTTTGCAGATCAGGAAACTGAGGCACAGAGGCTCCTATGCTTCTACCCTGTGGTGTTGCAAGCCCAAGCCCAAACCATGAACCCCAGGCCACATTCCCCAGGGTCTGCCACAGGTCTGGCTGCAGAAGGAAGCCAGTACTGTCCTTAGGGGCTGTGTCTGTCCCCCCCATCACTGTCCCCATCCACTCACAGGGATGAAGCCACCCTGGGCATCCTTGCAGCCACACTGACTTCTGGGCACACACTTGTCCTCGATAAGCACATAGCCAGGCTGACAGAGGCAGCCCTCACTGCAGGTGGAGGGAACCTTGGCACCCTCGCAGAGGCCATCCAGGTCCCAGCAGGATGGTGGGCAGGAGGGAGTGCAGGAGGTGTAGCTGCTGTGAACCGGGCACTCCAGAGCTGCAGGCACAGGGGCACGGGTGAGTGTCACGGCCTGGAGGGGCCCGGAACCAGGCTGGGGTGGAGCCTGAAGCTTCTTCCTTTCCTTTTCTACCCCCAAAACAGTTGGGGAACATGGGCTGCATGCCAGGCCCAGAGGAACGGAAAGACTTGGATAGACTCCTGAGTCAACACAGAGCGAGCCTGTCAGCCAGCAGCTACTGCATAACCAGAAGTCGGTGTGGGCGTGTAAATGGGCACAGAGCATGCAGGTGTTAATCCTCTGATGGGAGGACGTGATGGTCCTGTAATCCCAGCACTCAGGAGGCTGAGGCAGGAAGATCACTGGGAACTCAAGGCCAGCCTGGGCTACACAGTGCTAAATCTGAGCTTAATTAGTGATTTGGTGAAACCTTATCTCAAAATTTTATTTTATTTTAATTAATTAATTTATTTATTTATTTTGTATTTTAGGAAGGGGTCTGCCGGGTGTTCAGGGTCTCACTACTAGATTGGATTTGTAGTGATCTGCCTGTTTATAGCCTCCCAAGAGCTGGGATTATAGGGGAGTGCCACCACATCCAATCTTAATTGCTATCTCAGCATGCCTAAGAGGGCAGGGCTGGCAGGGCAGGCCCTGGAATTGAAGCCCCGGCCTTGCAGGTGCTTTAATTTGCTGAGCTATTTGGCTGGCCCTCCAAACTTTAAGGATGAAGAAAGGATGGGATGTAGCTCAGTGCAAGTGCTCTGGGTTCAACCCCCAGTATTGTACCCCCAAAAAAGTCTTAGGGGAAAGAAGTTGTAAACACACAAAATATTAATTTAAAATGATCACAATAAGGACCAGGAAGATGGCTCAGTAGAATAAGCACTTGCCTGGCAAGTGCAAGAGCCTGAGTTCAAACCCAGGCTCCATCAAAAAAAAAAAAAAAAATGATCACAATAAAGTATACCACAGGGTGTGCCTGTGTTTAATAGGATACAGTCATTTTGAAGGTGCAGTGAAAATATAAGCAAATTAGAAAGGTTAGGAAAACTGTGAAAATGAATAATGATAAAGAATAATGATTAGTGAGGTATGTTTACCAAAAATCAAAATACTTTTTCTTTTTTTTTTTTTTTTTTTTTTTTTGCAGTACCAGGAATTGAAGTCAGGACCCTGCATTTGCCAAGCAAGCACTTATTCTACTGAGCTATCTCTCTAGTCCTGTTTTTGTTTCTGTTTTGTGAGACAGGGCCTCACTGTGTGGTTCAGGCTAGCCTTGGACTCACAGTGACCCTCTTGCCTCAGTCTCCCAAGTGCTAGGATTATAGATGTGTACCCCTATACCTGGCAATAAAACACATTTGTGATTCTTTTTTTTTTTTTTTTTTTAATTTTTTAGGTTCTTGGTGATCACAGCATTGCACCCCTGGCACATGCAGGTGTAGTTGGGCCAACGCATGGAAAGAAAACTCAGATCTGCACTGAACTCGACTTGGGAATTTAGTATAGGATTAGTTAGGGCATCTCAGTTGTTGGGGAAAGTCAGACTAGTCATTTAATAACAAAGGAACGACTTGCTAGTGTTCTAGAAACAAAAAACCCCAGAGTTGATTCTATCTCATACCACACACCAGGATCAACTCTCATGGACAGGACATGCCTGTGGCCCCGTGCTGGAAGTCTAAGCAGGAGGATCTCAAATTCAAGGCCAGCTAGGGCTACATAGCAAGTTCAAGGTTAGCATGAACTACATACCAAGGCTTTACCAAAAAAAAGTATATTTCAAAAGCTATAAAAACTCTAGAGCAAGTGGAATAAGTGCTTCCCTGGCAAGTGCAAGGGCTTGAGTTCAATCCCCGGTTCTGCCAAAACAACAACAACAACAAAAAAAAAAAACAGGAAAATTTTGTGTAACCGGTGCTCTAATAAAGGGCTATTTTCCATAACAGATAAAGGACTTTATGTAATAAATACTTTAAGACCAACAACCCAATGGGAAATACGTGAATAGAAATAAACAGAATGCCCACACCTCACTCATAATAAGAAACATGCAAGGGGCCGGGGAGATGGCTCAGTGGAATAAGCTCTTGCCTGGCAAGCACAAGGGTCTGAGTTCAATCCTTGGTTCTCCCAAAAAAACTTTAATGTTGGGCTGGCCAAATAACTCAGCAGATTAAAGTGCCCACAAGCAGGTGCAGGGGCCGGGGGTTCGATCCCCCAGCATGCCATGCCAGCCCCACATCTGGGGTGCTCTGAGATGGCAATTGAGACTGGGCATGGTGGCATATGCCTGTAATCCCTCTGGAAGGCCAGTCATTTAGAGGCATCTCTCCTGCACAAATGCAGCCCTGCATGGTAGTTGGACATTAACCTCGGCATGGGGCCAGGGAGATGGCTCAGTGGAACAAGCGCTTCCCTGGCAAGCACAAGGGCCTGAGTTCAATTCTCACTTCTGAAAAAAAAAAAAAAAAAAAAAAGCAATAACCTTGACATTTTGGGAGGCTGAGGCAAGAGTCTAAGCTAAAGTCCAGCATGGGCAATTTAGGACGACCCTCCCTGTCTGAAAACTTTTTATTTTCTTCTGTATTTAGGGTTTACAGGGTCTCACTACACAGATCATACTTATAGTGATCCTCCTGTTTTCAGCTTCCCCAACACTGGGATTACAGGTATGCACCACCAGGGCCAGTCTTAGTGTCAGTCAAACCCCAGTCCCTGTGCCTGCCTAAGCAGGTGCTTTAATCTGCTGACCTATCTAGCCTGCCCTAAAACTTTTTAAAAAATGTCTAAGGGGCCAGGACGCAGTGGCCCATGCCTGTAATCCCAGTACTTGGAAGGCTGAGGTAGGAGAATCGCAAGTTTGAGACCAGCCTGGGCTACAAAGTGAGTTCAAGGCCAGCCTGAACTGCACAGTGAAACCCTGTTTCAAAAAAGACAAAGAATAGTGAGACCCTGAACATCCTGTAGACCCTTTCCTAAAATACAACAAACACTATTTTAAAAAGGCAGTGAAATCCATTGTAATAGGTTGGGGGTGTGTCTCACAGACAGAACGATTGCCTAGGAAATGTGAAGTCTTGAGTTCAGTCCCCAGTACAGCAAAAGAGAAGACAAATTATGATGGAATATAGCAATGGAAGCCAGGTATGGAGATATAAACCTATAACCTCAGCACTCGGAAGGCTGAGGCAGGAGGATCACTAGTACAAACCCAGCTGACAATTTAGTGAGATTCTATCTCAAAAGCTCAAAAGGACTGGGGATGTGGCTCAGGGTATAGACCCTAGGTTTAATCCCCAGTACTGCAGTAGGACGACAAATATGGGGTGGGGTGATGGGAGGTAGGAAGGAAGGTGGGTCAGGGACAGCTTGAAAGGAGACTGAAGGAGCTCTGAGGAACATGGGGAGGGCTGTGGCCCAGGAGGTTAGGGGTGACAGGAGGCCACTCACGGCAGAAGCTGCTGTTCCTCCAGCGTGGGACCCTGACTCCCTGGCTTTGGCAGGCGGCCCCGAAGGCCTGCAGGGCCTCGCACAGCGCCTGGCTCAGGCCTCCAAACTCACAGAGTTTGCTTGCGCAGTCCAGCAGGAAGGGCGCGAGGGCTACATGGGTGGCACACTCGGCCCACACTGGAGCCTGCAGGACTGCCTGGCAGCGCCCCTGGGCCATCTGGAGGTCAGCCAGCCTGCAGTTTTCATTCAGGGTGGGCTCAACCGCCTTGTCCTCCACCTGGCAGCTGGCAGGGAGAGGAAGGGAATCAGCGAAGGGACAGCCACTGTGCCACCTGTGCTGACAGGTGTGCCGTTCCCATGTGACCCCGAGAGAACCTTGGGGACTCTCGGCCCTGCTTGTCTTCACAGGAAGCTGATCTGGGCTCAGGCTAACTTTGCACGTGACCTATCTTCTCCTACATTTCTTTTCCTCCCATCTTTTTTGTTTTTTTCCTCAGTATCAGGGATTGAACTCAGGACCCTGTACTTGCCAGGCAAGTGCTTATTCTACTGAGCCATCTTGTCAGGCCTCATCTTTTCTTCTATTCTTTTTCCTTTCATACCAGGGCTTGAACCCCAGGGCCTTTGCACTGAGACATATTCTGGTTTGTTTGTTTTTATTTATTTGATATAGATCTTTTATTTATTTATTTTTGTCTTTTTAAGACAGGGTCTCACTATCAGACTGGCCTTGAACTCATTTTGTAGCCCAGGCTGACCTTGAAGTCATGGCAACCCCCCTACCTCAGCCTCTAGATTGCTGGGATCATAGAGTTTGGCCACAAAGCCTGGGTTTCTTTTGCTTTTCTTTGGTTTTCCAACTCCTGCATTTCTAAATAGAAAGGGAATTTCCTACTTCTCCAATGTTAAGTTTTTTGGTGCAGCAGAAATATTAGAAGGAAAAGAGAGGCCTTCACTGAGGTCACAGAGATGACTGCAGGAAGGTGGCAGGTCCTCTGGCCTGAGACCCAGGGGCTGGCTCTACTTTTTGCTAGGCGTGGAGTTTTGAGAGGGGATACTCAGTGACACAAAAGGAGCTGATTAGGGCTTTTTCTTTTCATGAGGAAAGGATAAGAGGAAGTTGTGTTCAGGGCTGAGGGGAAAAGACAGAGGAAGTGGTCATTGGGAAGACCAGCTGTTGTTTTGGGCTTCAGCCTCGTTAGACCATCACCAGGAGGGTTCAGCCATTCCTGCTCAGGCCAGAACCTATCACCCAGGTGGGTGCCAGCAGCCTCGAAGCCCAGAAACCTCCTTCCTCAAACCACAGCCCTGAAGGGATCCATGCTCTTCCTGTCCTAGATGCGGCCTGCAGTGCTTCCTCGCTCTCTCGGTCACAAGGAGGAGGAGGAAGAGAGGTCCGAGGGGGCTGTTACTCTGTCTTAATGTCTTTGTCTTTCCAGCTGTCCATGAACTCGTTGTCATCCTGGGCTGGTTCATCATTGGGCATCGCCAGCTCGTCTTCCTTCTCCCCATTGAAGTTCCCACACACGCCGCAGACCTGGGTGGGTATAGGATTCTCAGCTCCAGGAGGCCAAAGGGCTTTTTTTTTTTTTTTCAGGATTGGAGCCTGAACCCAGGACCTTCTTACTCAGTTATAACCCTAGTCCTTTTTTTTTTTTTTTTTTTGTCTTTTTGAGACAGGGTCTCACTATGCAGTTCAGGCTGGCCCTAAGCTCACTTCGTAGCTCAGGCTGGTCTGGAACTCACAACAATCCTCCTGCCTCAGCCTCCCGAGTGCTGGGATTACAGGCATGCGCCACCACACCCAGCTTCCCTTTTTCTTTTTTATTTTGAGGCAGGGTCTCACTAAGCTCCTCCTGCCTGGGCTTCCCAGTGCGCTGAAATCACAGGTGTGTATCACCTCATCCCACTCCCAAGGGTGTTGTTTATGGGGACACTCCCCTCCACCCAGAAAGGTGCCCTTGACCTCTCAGGTGTGGGGAGGCTGGGGTGCTGCCCTGCCCCAATCCAGGCTGCCCTCACCTTTCCATAATAAGCCATAGGGACTTTGATCTCTAAGAAATGATGGCCATCAAACTTGACTTGCACGCCAGGCTGCAGATATACCATGGTGTAGGTGCTGCTGGAGGTGATGTTGAGCCCTGTGATCTGGGAGGTGGCAGGAAGGGTGACAGGTATGCCATTGATCTGAAGGGGAGGGCAGCATCTGTGAGTAGGAGGAAGGCCAGCATCCTCTCCCCAGAACTCAGTCCTCTCTCCAGGGCCTGCCACCACGCCCAGCTCACCAGTACTTGGTGGCCCTCCTGCAGAATGATCTGGACATCAGCGACATTGATGTAGACCTGGCGGATGTCAAAAGCCCCCATTCTGCCTTCGCTCTTGGCACTTATCTTGAAGGTAAGCAGGTCCATGTTGGGGTGACACACCTTCACCAGGATGTGCGGACAGATGTCCTGCACGAGGTGGCTGCTGCCATCAAAGGCCACGTACTCGGAATCTCTTGAGGCCCTGCAGACGCCGGCACCTTGGGGAGAGAGCTGGCTGAGGGGTTGCCCACTTTGGTGAGATTGAGCCCTGCATCTCTTCCCTGCCTTGAAAAAGCCAGAGAGCCCCAGGATGGGAAAAGAGGGACATCCAGAAAAATCCAGAAAGAGCCCTGAAGGCCAGCTGGCGGGGGCCAGGGGCAGGGATGTGAACAATGTCATCTCATCACTTTCAGTTACCATGGCAGAAACACAGGTGCTGTGGTTTGGATGTTCCCTGCCCCCATTTCCTGGGTTAGAAATTTAATCCCTAAGTGGTCAGGTAATGGGATTTCCAGGGGGCGCCTTTGGGGTGTATTGTAGTGTACATATAAAATACCACCCAGAGACTCAGGGATGCAGGGCTTGAACCCAAAAGCAGCAACATCCCCAGGTGGGGCCAGGAGAGGTAACTGTGGGTCTCGGAGTGCTGGCCTCATCCCTAGGTTGCTCCATGGATGAGTTCCCAGCTGCATGTTGGGAGTCGGAGCCCAGGAGCAGGAGGGAGGTCCTTATAAGGGGCTCCTTTCAAAGGTCTGTGACCAATGACAAAATACACACTGAAAGTTTATATTCGGAAAGCTTATTACAATGCAAGACACGTGGCCATCAGGCCCCCTCAAAATCCTCCTCCTCGGTTCCAACATGATCGCAGATGGTTCCTGCCACTTCCTGAAAGCAGCTCTGGAAGTTCTTTTGTGAGTCTCTCTTAAGAGTGATCAACAATACAGTGAATGCGGCCGCTCAGTTCAATCCAACAGAGCGGCAGGCCGGGAAAAGCCTGACGCTGCGTCCTCATCCACCTCTTATCACTCACATTTCCCCCAAGTCAAAATGATTTTGGAAGGCCAATGTTTTCCATCCGCTTGAGGTACAGAGGCATCGAAACTAAAGACACGCAGGAAAGAGGGCTTCCAGAACTGCTTCAGAAAGTGGCAAGAATGGTATGTTTGAAACAAGGGGAGGATTTTTTTTTTTTTTTTTTTTGGCAGAACCCGGGATTGAACTCAGGCCCTTGTGCTTGCCAGGGAAGTGCTTATTCTACTGAGCCATCTCCCCCACCCCAAGGGGACGATTTTAAGAGAAATTTGTGGCAATGTCTTGGTTTGTTTGTTTTGGCACCAGGGATCAAACTCAAGACCTTGTGCTTGCCAGGCAGGTATTTAAGCTGCTGAGCCGCCTCCCTGGCCCTGCAATGTGTCTTTTACTGTAATACTCTTTAAAATTTAAGATTTACCATATTTTAAATCCCACCTTGTTCTTGCCCCTCTCTCCCTCCTGGCTGCCATGGAGCCTCACTGTTCCTCGTCCTGCCACAGTCTGCAGCCTCACCGCAGGCCCAGCAGCGATAGAGCCAGGACACATGGACTGAAACCTCTGGAACCATGAGCCCAAACAAACCTTTTCACCCTTTAAATTGCTATTCTCAGATATTTTGTCACAGTCACCAAAGATTGACCAACAGAAGTGACGGAGTGGTGAGCAGTCTGACTTCTCAAATGCATTTCTCTCTTCATGGAGTAATGGCTTTGTGGGGTGTTCAGGGTGTGGGTTAGGTATCAGGAAACTGGGTCCAAACGAAGGTCAGCTTGGTCTCTCGTGAGAAATCCCCATCCTACCCAGTACTCTGGGGTGGGGGCTGCATTAAGAGGACTGAAAGTTTGAACCCAGCCTGGGTAATTTAGCAACTTAGTGAGACCTGCCTCAAAATAAAAGATGTGTGCTTTTTTTTCTATTTTTTTGGTGCAGGGTCTCACTATGCATGCAGCCCACATTCATAGTGATCTTCCTGCTTTTTGCCTCCCACGTGCTGGGATTACAAGCGTGCACCACCAGGCCCGGATTGCATAGCCCAGCACACCCGAAGGCAGGGCCGGCGTGGCTTGGGGAACCAAGGATCGAACATTGATCCCTGCGCTTACCTAAGCAAGCGCTTAGTCCATTGAGCTATACTGCTGGCCCTAAAAGGTGTGTGACTGAATGCATAGATCACCCCAGTATAACACACACACACACACACACACACACACACACACACACACACACACACATCCGTTTTCAATAAATCACCCAGTCTCCAGTGTTCTGATGTGAAATAGAAATGGCTAGGACACTGGGTGAACCCTCAAGCGCCCTTCTGAACGCTCCAGGAGAAAGTGGGGCACTGCAGGCACCCCCAGTACTGTGAGCTCCTACCTGGGGCCCAGCAGCTGAGCAGCCCATTGTGCAGCCAGCACACCTGGTCCTCCTGGCAGGCAGCCTGGTGGCAGGTGATGTTGTTGTGGACCAAGCAGGTGCAGCGGGAGGTGCAGGTCCTCTCCGGGTACCAGCTCTCCCCGACCTGCGGGGTACTGGGATCAGCAGGGCCCGCAGGACCTGGGGAGGCAGATGTGGGCAGAGCCCTCCCAGAACCCGGGTGGCTCCTCTGCCTGATGGTGTCTCCGTCTCGACCTCCCCGCACCTGACCTCACCCCCAGCCCAGGTCTGCCTGACTCCTTCCAGAGCTCTGAGCCCCGCAGTCATCTGTCTTGAGCTTGTCCACAAGGTCAGGTTTACAGGGCTAGGACTGGAAGGGCGCCCCCTGCCGGCTGGTCTCTCACCGAGTGGTAGAAGCCCTGGGGGTCCACGCAACCGCACTGGCTGAGGGGCACGCAGGAGGTTCCGCTCAGCAGGTGGCCTTTATGGCACTCACAGCCCTCGGTACAGGGCAGCGCGGCGGGGCAGTCCTTGGGGCTACTCAGGCTGAGACAGGTGGCCGGGCAGGGCTTGGCGCAGGGGCTGTAGCTGCTGTTGGGAGGGCATCTCGGAGCTGAGAGAGAGAGAGAGAAAGAGAGAGAGAGAGAGAGAGAGAGAGAGAGAGAGAGAGAGAGAGAGAGAGAGAGAGAGAGAGAGATGTTAAGAAAAACAACGTGGTGGCTTCCAGAGTGCCTGCAAACGTCCACTGACGAGGAAACAGACAGACATATGTGGTCCATCCAGGCAATAGACTGTTATTCAGCCTTACAGAGGAAGGATGGCCAAGCATGGAGAACCAAAACTGGAAGGCTGAGGCTCGAGGGTTGCAAGTCCAGTTCAGTGTGGGCAACTTAATGACTTAGCAAGACTGTCTTGAGATACTATATATATATTTTTTTTAATTAATTTTTTTTTGTGAAATAAGGGATTGAACTCAGGCCCTTGCACTTGCCAGGGAAGCACTTATTCCACTGAGACATCTCCCTGGCCCTACAAAACATATTTTAAGAAAATGATTTTCTTTTTTTTTTTGGCTAGTTCAGGATGCCTTAAAGGCGGGTCTGCTATGGCTTGTGGAGCTGGAAATTGAACCGTAGTCCTCGACTGCATCTGTCCAAGCAGCACTTTACTTTATTTTTTTTTTTTTAAACAACACTTTACTTATTACTATTTTCTTTTTTGGTACTGGTTTCAGTGGCCAGCACAGCACAGCACAACACACCACATCCTGGGTTCACAGGCCAGCACGACATGTGGTACTGGGGATTGAGCTCTGGTCCTTGTGCTTGCCAGGCAGGCGCTTATCCACTGAGCTATCTCCCCAACCCCCAAGCAGCACTTTAAACAGCTGAGCTATCCAGCAAGCTCTCCCCACAACAAAATATATTTTAATTTTTTTTTCTGGAACCAGGAATTGAACTCAGGCCCTAAAATATATTTTAAAAGGGCTGGGGATGTAGCTCAGTGCAAAGGCCCTGGACTCAATGTCCAATACCACAAAATAGAAAACAGATTTTTTTTTGGTCTTTTTGAGACAGGGTCTTACTATACAGTTGAGGCTGGCCTTAAGCTCACTTTGTAGCCCAGGCTGGTCTCGAACTCACAACAATCCTCCTGCCTCAGCCTCCCGAGTGCTGGGATTACAGGCATGCGCCACCACGCCCGGCCTTAGAAAACAGATTTGATATGTGAAAAAAAGTGAGTATGGTAACTTTCATGTACACACACACACACGCGCGCGCGCACACTCACACAGAGACACACACACACATTTTGGAGACAGGGTCTTGCTGTGTAGTGCAGGCTGGGTTTGAACTCATGCAGCCCAGGCTGGCCTTGAAGTCATAGCGATCCTCCTGCCTCAGCCTCACCATGCCTGGCTATATTACTTATATTTTGCTACAATTAAGAAAACCTCTGGGGAAAAGAGGAAAGGAACAGAGTTGGCCTAGGTAAAAGTGGAAAGAGGCAGTAAATAGGTAAATGTATTTGTGTGTGAGAGAGAGATCAGGGATTGAACCAGGGCCTTCACAACTAGCTCTATCCCCAGACATACATACACTTATTTATTTTTATTTATTTATTTGAGATAGGGTCTCTGAATCTTTAATTTGCCCAGGCTGGGCTTGAATTGAAGGTCACCCTGCCTCAGCCTCCTTCAGTGCTGGATCACAGGTATGTGCCACCAGGTCCAGCTAAAAGCAGATTTTCTGGACGGGAGAGTCAGAGGGCAGAGCCCAGGCACAGGAGATAGCAGACAATGGGCTGGACCCTAGGAGCTGAGAGCAAGGCCCTGGGGAAGGTAGGAGTTCTGTAGGCAGAGGAGCAGGGCTGAGGGAAGAAGGGGCTGCGGTTCTGGGGCTCCCCTGGGGCAGAAGGAGCAACAGTCAGGTAACTCACGGCAAAAGGTACTGTTGCGCCAGGCAGGAGCCTGGCCAGCCAGGGCACACAGAGACGCATAGGCCTGCAGGGAGCGGCACAGTGCCAGGGTATCGCCCTTGGTCCCACACTGGCCCTGCACACAGCTGGCGAAGCTGACCTGCGGCGGCACCAGCCGGTGACATTTGGAGAAGGGCCCTGGAGGACAGAGAGAGAGGCGGGTGAACCCAAAACCTTCTGTGTGGTTAATCTGATGTCCGTGTCCACCAAGAGCCAGACTCATATTTCTTTTTGTGTATGTGATAGGGTCTCTTTTTGTCTTTTTGAGACAGGGTCTCACTGTGCAGTTCAGATTGACCTTGGACTCATTTTGTAGCCTAGGATGCCTCAAACTCAAAAAGATCCACTTGTCTCAGCCTCCCAAGTGCTGAGATTATAAGCATGCACCACCATACCCTGTCCCCAGAGAGGACAAAGTTTGGATAGCACCTCTATGTCTTACCTAGAGGGTTTATCAAGATCTCACAGTTCTTACTCCAGGTCTGTGCTATGTCATCATCCTCCAGGCAGCTAGAGGGCTCCGCTCCCTGCAGGAAGCAGCTGGAGGAAAGGACAGAAAAGAATCTGAGGAACCATCCCCCCAGTTGCAGGGGCAGAGGGGAGAGTGAAAGAGAACTCTCAAGCAGGAAGGCTAGAGGGAGTCACAGGAAGACACAAAGCTAGACTTCCTGAGTGGGATCCCAAGTGCAGTCATTAAGGAAGGGAGAATCGGATTTTCAAAATTTAGACAGGCATGGTGACAAGCACCTCTAATCCTAGCCCTGGGGAGGCTCAGGCTGGAGTATTACCAAGGCTAACCTGAACTCCTTGGCCAGGCCCTGTCTCAGAAAAAGAAAAAGAAAAGAAAAATATTCAGATAGTAGTGATGCACACCTGCAATCTTAGCACTCTGGGAGGCTGAGGCAGGCAGATCAAAAGTATGAACCTTGCCTGGGCAACTTGAGTGACTTTAGTGAGACCCTATCTCAAAAAAAGAAAAAGGACAGATACAGAGAGAGAGGCAGGAAAAAAGAGCAAGAGAAGAAAAAAGCAAGACATAAAAATACACAATTGAAAATCTCCAACCTCAGAGAAGATCAAGAGGAGACAGTGGGCCAGTTTCCTGGCTGTGGGGGCAATAGCACAGAGGAGGTGGGGACTCAGGAGACAGACACCTCCAGCTCTGCCTGAGCTCCTGTCCCAGCTCACCCTGGCTCAGAGCCTTCCGAGGACCTCCAAGCGGCCCCTAGCTGGGAAGAGCTGTCCGCGGGCTTCCCGTCTGGCCGCAGGTTGTCGTCCAGGCTGTTGTTGTTGTAGTTCCCTGCAAGAGTAGGCAGTGGGTAGAGGTGCCACAGGCGCCAGGGACTCACCAGCTCAGGGCCACGACCGTCCTGACCAGAAGAGGGGCTTCTCGCTGCCGGCTGCTCTGAGCTTTCTTCTTCATCTCCAGCTTTCCTTTCTTTTGCAGTAGTGAGAATGGAACCCAAGGCCTTCACACTGAGCTATATCTCAAGCCTTTTTTTTTTTGAGACAGGTTCTCATGAAGTCACTAAGTTATCTGGGATGAGCTCCAACTTTCAACTGTCCTGACTAAGCCTCCCAAAATGCTGGGATTTTATATCTGTGCCACCAACCCCCTCCTCCACAGCTTCCCTGAGAACCCACCCTGATATCTAGGGTCCCCAACTGATGTATCAGTGGCAAGGAGTCAGGACACCCAGTGTAGATGTGGGCACAGGGACCAGGACCCAAACACATCCCCGCTTCTCCTTCAGGTGCCCCATAAACTCACCACAGAGCCCACAGAGCTGGCCAGCATAGGAGGACGGCACTGTCACCTCCACCAGGTGCTTCCCGTCGTAGCGAACCTGAAGCCCAGAGTTCGTGTAGAGCAGGACAAAGGAGCCACTGAGCCTGATGGCCACCTGGTCTTGCAACAGCCATACAGGGAGGCCCACCTGATGGCCATTCAGCTGTAGTGGTGGGGGGAGACAGTAGGAAGAGTCAGGAACTTGGGACACCGACCACATGGGGGAAGAAATCTGGGGTAGGTTGGATATGATGTGCACACCTGTAATCCCAGCACTCTAGGAGGCTGAGGCAGGAGGATCCCAAGTTGAGCCTAGACTAGGGAATTTAGCAAAACCCTGGCTCAGAATATGGGATGGAGATATAGATCAATGCAAAGCCTTGGGCTCTCTCCCCAGTGCTGGAGAAGCAAAGAAACCAAACCCAGGGCAGTGGGTAGGGGTGGGGGTTTTATAGAGGAAGAGGGGTGCGGCACATCCCCAGGGATGCTAAGAGGCTGACTGCTGCTAATGTGGACACCAGGATGGGCAGGGTGTGGTCTGAGATGCAGGGAGCAGCACATACCATGACCCTGCGGCCTTTGATCAGTGAGATCCTGAGGTCTAAGATGTGCACATGGACAGCTTTGATGTAGGTGGCTTCCAAGTCCCCACCGCGGATTTCGTTGGTGGTGCTCACGACAAAGTGGTTCTCCTCGTACCTGGGCCAGCAAGGCTGGGTCAGGGTGTAGGTACAGGTGCCCAGGAAGTGGTGCAGGGCTCCATCGAATGTCAGGTAGTGGGAATCACCCAAGGCAGTGCAGGTGGCGGAACCTGGGGAAGGGGGGACCAGCGTCAGAGTCTCAGCACCATGTGCTGTGGGAGCCGGCCTGGTGAGCCCGTGTCATTCCTGGATGTGGGCCGTCTTGGTTGTGGTCAAGCACGGGGACTTCTCCATCCACACCCCATCTCTGAGGCCTTCAGGAGGCTGCTCCTGAGGTCCTGGGCACTGGGAGCCTGTCTGTCTGTGGGGAGACTGTGCCCTGGCCTCTCTTCCTCCCGTTCACGTCCTAACAGTGAGTTTGAGTATCTTCGCCATGTGCACCTCACCTTTAAGGTTTGTCAGTTAATGTCCCCCAAGGCCTCATGAACTCAGGCAGCTTTAGGAAGGTGGAAGGTGCTTGAATCTATCTCCAACTTGTTCTTAGGAGCCGGGGTCTGTCCTGAAGGGGTGGGCCCTGGGGTAGCCTGCCCAGGTTCATTCTCCCAGGTTCCTCCTTTTTCTCTGCTTCCTGGCTGCCCTGAGGTAAGCGGCTTTCCTCAGCCAGGCCCCTCTGCCAAGCTGTTTCCTGTGTTGGAGCAGGCTGGACATGGGCTAAAAAAATGGAAGCCAAAATAATCTTCCCTAGCCGGGCATGGTGGCGCATGCCTGTAATCCCAGCACTCGGGAGGCTGAGGCAGGAGGATTGTTGTGAGTTCGAGACCAGCCTGAGCTACAAAGTGAGCTTAAGGCCAGACTGAACTGCATAGTGAGACCCTGTCTCAAAAAGACAAAAAAAAAAAAAAAAAAAAAAAAAAAAAAAAATCTTCCCTTCCTTTACATTTTCTGAAACCTCCAGAACTGTGAGCCAATATAAACCTTTTCTATTTATAAACTGATAGATTTCAGTTCTTTGTTACAGTCACAGAGAGCTGACACACACACAGCTGCTGGTGATGCTACTTGGGGCAGGGCCTTCTCCTTACCCAGTGTCCTCAGTCACCTTCGCCCTGGCCACTCACCCCTGGCATAGCATCCATACAAGCCATTCTGATGGCCACAGGCTTCCTGGGCATGACACTTCCAGGACCAGCAGTGAATGTGATTGTTGTCTTGACAGACACAGAGTTCCTTGCAGCCTGGCTTGTACCACCGCTCTCCTAGCTGAGAGAAGAAAGGAAAGCAGGTTGTCCCAGGGAGACAGAGTTGAGTCAGTCCCCATGTTATAAACAGCCAAGTTAGTTATAAATATTTCAGGCAGTTAGACGGGGCTGGGCCCACTGCACAGAGCACAACTGTGGCAGAGACACATTCACTGAAGGCCAGGCTAACAGGACTGACTGCACTGTGTATGTTCCCTAGGGAGGAATAGCAGTGATTGATATTCTAAGTAGCCACTGGCCACCTCGGGTGGGGGACCAAAACCTCCCTAGCCCATTCTTTCACCTTCCTTCAGCCTATGTGTTTTCTATGTGACCTGCTTTTTGATCCCCATTTAATCCCCATTTGATCCCCATTTAATCAATATTACCTAAGTACCTATACTTATAATTTCATTGGCTGACCATAGTTTTGTCCTGCCTCACACCTACCTTGTGACTTCCCATTGGATCAGTAGTCCATAGTGACTATATTTGCAAAGTTATTGGTTGACTATAGTTTTGTCCCACCTTGGACTCGCCTCACCTCGCATGGCTTTGCTCAATGAAACACCCTTGAGAAGCACTGTCCCTCTTAGAAGCTTTCTTTCAATAAACTCTTCTAGGGGCCGGAGAGATGGCTCAGTGGAATAAACGCTTCCCTGGCAAGCGCAAGGGCTTGAGTTCAATCCCTGGTTCCACCAAAGAAATAAAAATAAATACAAAATAAACTCTTCTTACTCTGAACTTCCATTGTTCCTGTTACAGACAGCTAGGTTAGGTAGAAATATGGCAGGCAGGCAGACAGCGCCGGGCCCTCAAGGGAGTCAGTGCAGAAGGCGAGAGAATCCACTTCCAGCCAGTGCTGGAGATTTTTTTTTTTTTTTTTTTTTTTGTCTTTTTGAGACAGGGTCTCATTATGCAGTTCAGGCTAGCTACTATAAGTAGCTGGCAACAAACTTGTAGTGATCCTCCTGCTTCAGCCTCCTGAGTGCTGGTATTCCAGGTATGCACCGCCATGCCCAGCCCGTTCCTCAATTTTATTTTTTCATTTTGCTTTTTTTTTTTTGTGGAACTGGGGATTGAACTCAGGCTCTTGTGCTTGCCAGGGAAGCGCTTATTCCACTGAGCCATCTCCCTGGTTCCTTCATTTTGCTTATTTATTTATTTAGTCCAGGAATCAACTCAGGAACTTGCACTTTTCAGGCAGATGTTTGTGCCACTGAGCTATGTCCCCCGCCATCATTTCTTGATTTTATTTATTTTAATGGATTTCAGTACAGAGTCTACAGTGTCTCACTATGTAGATCAGACTCCTCCTGTTTTCAGCCTCCCAAGGTCTGGGATTACAGACATGGGCCACCACGCTGTCCAGTTTTCCTCCCATTGTGCCTCAGGGGTGGGGCCAGGGATCAAACCCTGGTCCCTGCACCTGTCTAAGCAGGCGCTTTAGTCCACTGAGCTATCTGTCTGGCCCTCATTCCTTGATTTTATTTGATTCATTTTTTTTTTCCATTCCTTGATTTTAGAGAACAAAAACTCAGCATTTTGACATCTAGCAGATCGGGAGTTATATTTCCCTTACATTATTTGAAGGTCCATATCATACCTCCTATACATACGCAGACCATTTCTTTGTTTATTTACTATTTTGGCTGATTTTTATCTGTCTATATTTTGTTAGATGTTAGAAATTCAGTAATTAACTGGAAAGAAACTGTCTCTTTCCTAGAAATTCTCCCTTCTGTTCTCTGTTGCCCTCCCTCCCCTCCCCTCCTCTCCATTCCCCTCTCCTTCTCCCACCCCCCCTCCCTCCCTTGCTTTCTTTTGTGGTACTGGAGATTGAACCCAGGACCTTTTCAAGGAGATGAATTTCTAGCTCTTGTTCATTTTATTTTGAGACAAAGTCTTGCTAAAGGCTAAACTGCCTGGGCTGGACTTCAACTTGCAGTTGAGGCTGACTCCTGCCTCAGCTGCCCAGAGGGCTGGAATGCAGGTGTGTACCCCCATCTGGCTTCTTCAGATGTTTTCTGACTTGTTTAATCAGGAAGGCTTCAAGGAGGAGGGAACAGCTGAACTGGGCCCGAGGGAGGGGACAGATTCCAGTGGGCAGAGATGGCTGGGAAGACTCAAGAAAGAGTTGGATAAAGAATCCAGAGCAGAGAAGATCTCTGAGTGTGGTTCAGCAAGAGCACTTGCTTAGCATGAGATGGTCCTGGGTTCCGGCTCCAGCACCACAAAAAGAGAAAGGGAAGGGAGGGCCCAGCCAGGTCAGGAAGTACAGGCCCAGGCCCCAGAAGCCAGTCCCTTCTGGCTGCTGGCCTGAGAGTTTCTCGAGCCACTCACCTTGAAGTAGTGCCCTGAGGGGCTGACGCACCCGCACTGGGCCCAGGGGACACACTGGAGGCCACTGAGCACGAAGCCTGGGTTGCACTGGCAGGCCTCCACACAGTGCTGCTGGCAGGGCTTGTCAGAGAAGGCTGTGTGGCAGGTGTCTGGGCATGGACTGGCGCATAAGGAGTACTTGCTATTGCGTGGGCAGGCCAGGGCTGCAGAGTGGGAAGGGAGGCACTCAGGTGAGAAGCGGACAGATGGGACGGGGGAGGGAAGGGGACATCTGAGCCTGGAGTAGGGGTATGAACATGCAATCCCAGTACTTTCAGAGGCTGAAGCAGGAGGATTACAAAATCAAGCCTAGTCTGGGCAACTTAACGATTTTTTTTTAAATTCATTTATTTATTACAGTGTCTCGCTATACATCACGGATTCTTTTTTTGCGGGGGTGGGGGATCAGCTCAGCCTGCCCTGGGGGGAGGAGCTGGCATGGCATGTGGTGCTGGGGCTCAAACCGCGGTCCCTGAGAGGCGCTTTAGACCGCTGAGCTATCTTGCCAGCCCCAACTTAACGATTTACCAAGATCTTGTCTCAAAAGAAAAGAGGTGGGGGCCAGGTGTGGTGGCACACACCTGTAATCCCAGCACTCAGGAGGCTGAGGCAGGAGGATTGTTGTGAGTTCGAGACCAGCCTGAGCTACAAAGTGAGTTTAAGGCCAGCCCGAACTGCATAATGAGACCCTGTCTCAAAAAGACAAAAAAAAAAAAAAAAAAAAAGAAAAAGAAAGAAAGAAAAAGAGGTGGGAGATGTGGCTTAGCATGAAGATCCCAGACTCAATCCCCAATGTTGCAAAAAAAATAAGTAAAAGAAAGCAAGCAACCCAGCCAGCCAGCATTCTGAGTTTCCAAACTACTGTGTGATTTTCCAGCCCCGCCCACCACCCAGTCATCAGGGGTGGGAGATTCGGTGCGTGTGCCTCCTGGCCAGGCTTCAGTGCCAACTGTATTACTTGAGGCTGGACCTCATAACCACCTCCATTCAAGCCCTCCCCCTTTTTTCTGTCTTTTATTTATTTATTTATTTATTTTTTGTCTTTTTGAGACAGGGTCTCGCTATGCAGTTCAGGCTGGCCTTAAGCTCACTTTGTAGCTCAGGCTGGTTTCAAACTCACGACAATCCTGTCTCAACCTCCCGAGTGCTGGGATTATAGGCCTGAGGCACCACGCCTGGCTCTTTTCTGTCTTTTTGAGACAGGGTCTTGCTGTGCTGTTTAGGCTAGCCTTGAACTCACTTTGTACCCCAGGCTGGCCTGGAACTCCCAATAATCCTCCTGCCTCAGCCTCCCAAGTGCCGGGATTTCAAGCATGCACCATAACACCTGGCCAAAGCCCATGTCTTATGCCTTATCTGCATCTGATGAAGAGGTCCCACATTTTCTCTCCTGCCTTCAGACACAACTCACGGCAGAACTGGGGTTCCCTCCAGGGCTTCACAGGGTAGCCAGCGTCCTGGCAGGCTGCGGTCATGGCTGACAGGTGGGCACACAACACCTCTTGGAGCCCTTGGAAGCGGCACAGGTCCAGTATGCAGTTGTCAAAGAAGGGAGAGGCCTTCAGGTGCAGCAGGCAGGCCCTGGGTGAGAGGCCGAGTGAGCAGGAAGAAGCACAGTCTCCTAACCCAGAGACCCATGCCCCCTGCCTTCCTGCATACTCAAACGGTCCTCTGGAGTCCAGTAAGGCACCACAGAACGTGGGCCCCGACATCATGTCCTGCAGGTCAGCATCACAGGTCTGGAGGTCTGCCTGGTTCTGCAGGCACCTGGAAGACACACAGCCTGGTACTCAGGGCCAAGGCTGGCCTCCCGCTGAGGCCCCCAGCTAGCAGCTACTCGGTGGCAGGGTTGAGAGGGTGCTGGAACCCTGATCCTGGAGGGAGAGGGTGCCTGAAGTCTCCAGGCAGGCCAAGGAAAAGAGGCAATGCTAGTCACTTGTGGGTTTTTTGTTTTTTGAATCAAGGCTTTGCTCTGTTGCTCAGACTGGCCTCAAAATTGTAAGCTCAAACAACCCTCCTGCCTCAGCCTCCCCAGTACAGTGTAGTGGGTCTTAGAAGGCAGCAAAAACCAGGAGGGCGGAGAAGGGGACCGTGCCACCCCATGAGGGCTCCTCACTCACTCCTTGTCCTCATCCTCGGCCGCTTGCCAGCTGTTCCCCAGCTCCTCATCATCCCGCGCTGGGTTACCGTTTGGCTTCAGGTTATCATTGGTGCTGTCCCCATCATAGTTGCCACAAAACCCACAGAGTTTGCCAGCATAAGCACTGTGAGGCCGGGAGAGAGGGTGGCATGAAGAGAGGAGGAGATGTCACCCCAGGGACGCCAGTGAGAGAGGCACAAGGGGGTGAAGAGGTGCCTACTCCTGCCAGGTACAGTGGTGCATGCCTGTGATCCCAGCAGTCTGGGAGGCTGAGGCAGGGGGATCCCAAGTTCAAGCATAGTCTGGATGGGTAACTTAGCAAGGGCTGGGGATGTAGTTCAGTGATCAGTCCCCCAGTTCTGCAGTAGAAAGAGAGAAAAAGTATCTAGTTTGGACATGGACTCCATGCCAGGTGCCAGGCACATAAGGAGTCCGTGGGCCTTACCTGAGCTATCTTTATGGTCTCGCTGTGCCCCTTGTGCTCAACCACAAGGTCACCAGCCATAAAACACCCCCAGCTGGCCCTCAATGAGTCCAACTGGATTTTGCACACCCTGATCACTATTTGGATAAAGTCTGTCCATGTCCCTGAAGGGCGGGTCTGAAGCAGAGCCTGTGCCTGATTGCTGGCAGCACGGGCCCAAGCTCTGTGTGTGTGTGTGTCCTGCTGTCCGCTTCCCTGACCCAAGAAAGCTTGCAGCTTCCTGCCTATCATGAGCCCGGATGTGGCTGAGCATTAGTGCTTGGAAGGGAGGGAGGTTAGACGCAAGGCAAGGCTCTGCAAGGGGCCTACAGGGGGTGCAGAGCTCAGAGCAAAGCAGTTGCCCCATGGGGCCACCCGTCACCTGGACACTGTCACAAACAGCTGCTGCTCGCCATCCCATCTCACGCGCAGACCGAACGCTGTCTGCAGCTCCACGAATCGCCCACTTGGACCCACAAAGACACCTTTAGCAGGCATGACTGGCAGGGTAACTCTTTGGGCTCCAACCTGGCAGAAGGAAGAGCAGGAAGAGGGCGTCACTGATCTGGGGGTTCAGGGGGAGCTGGGACACCCACATCTGCAGCTGGCAGGCTCGATGCCCTCTCTAGAGCCCTGTGCGGGTCTATCCCTTGGCCAGGTTGCAGCTGGCAGGGTGGCCTGGTGGCCTCCTCGGAGATGGGCGGCGATAGAGCTCACCATTATACGTCGACCTTTAAGTAGGGTGATGGTGGTCTCAGGCAGGGTCACGTAGACTTTGCTCAGGCAGGATACACCTTCCTGTCCTCGTTCCTCATTCTTTGCTGTCACCCTAAAGAATGGTTCTGGATGGGGAGAGGAAGGAAGAGGGCCCAGGGACTCATTCAGTGAGCTCTGTTTTTCCAGTACGGTACTGGGATGGAACCCAAGGCCTTTGCCCTGAGCTACATCCCCAGACCTTTTTGTTTTTATTTTGAGACAGAGTCTCCCTAAGCCACTAGGGGAACCATTCGGCCTCCATCTCCCAGAGTGCTAGGATGACTGGTGTGCACCACTAGCCCAACTGACAAGTGACAGGCTGCCCCCCCCCCCCCGTCTGCACCTGAGATGCTGCCTCGAGGGCGACCTTGCAGCTCTGCCTTATGGAGGACATTGCTTCAGTGCAGTCTCTTGTACCCATCTACTTCCCTCCAGGCCCTGCCACCCACAGTCCCTGATACCCAGAAGCTTTGACCTCCAGGCTGTGGCTGGCACCCGAAGGCCTTACCTGTGGCATTGTGGCAGGGCTGTGCCAAGATGTACGTGCATTTGCCCGCAAAGGCAATGTGCCTCTCGTCAAAGGTGACATAATGAGGGTCTCCATACACCAAACAGGTGGCAGTGCCTGCTGAGGAGACGGGGAGCCCAGAAGCTGTTTCCCACGGCCACATCAGGCAGGGCCCACATCCCAGCTCTCCTGCCTGGTGGCATGGCAGCTCCTCCACTCCACTCCAAGACACTGATGTCAATCCCCTTGATAGCAGGCAGGGAGGCACTCACCGTACGGGTGGCATCTGTACTGGCCATTCTGCAGCTGGCACTCGGTGTGTGTCCCGCACTGAGAGAGCTGGCACTCCATCCGGCTGCCTGGCCAGCAGCTGCAGTGCTCTGTACAGTTAGGGCTGAACCACTTCTCCCCAGGCTGAGAGTGAGGGAGCCAGAGTCACAAATCCATATGTTCTGGATCCTTCTGTCTAAACCTCTTCCTCAGAGGGCCCCGCACACTTAAACCCATTCCCATGCACTCTTCCCACCACCAACCAGACAGTCCTTGACAGCCACAGGACATTTGCACAGGCTATGCTAGCATCTCTGCATGTTTTTCCCACCCTGTTTTTCCTATTCCCTGGCAACCAGCATAATTCAGCTCAAAGGTGGCTGTCTCGGGATGACATCTCAGAGCCCCCAACTAGGTCATCCTCATGGCTGTGGACTGTACTTCTGAGGGCTGTCATGCCACAACTGCATTTTTAGGTTTATTTTTCTGGTTGACTGCAAGCGTGCAGCCAGGGACCGTGTCTTTACTTCCCATCTTGATCATGCATGTCAAGACAGACAGCTCTCAGTGAGAAGTCAATGACAATCCAACGCGTCCCCTCCGAGTTTGAAAGCATTCATGTGTTTGTTTATTTACTTGTGCTATAAGGGATTGAACCCAGGGCTTTAACACTGAGCGACATCCCCAGCTCCCCAACCGCCATTCATTTGTTTTTGAGATGGGGCCTTGCTATGTAGTGCAGGCTGGCCTCAAAATCATGATGATGCCGGGCATGGTGGCGCATGCCTGTAATCCCAGCACTCGGGAGGCTGAGGCAGGAGGATTGTTGTGAGTTCGAGACCAGCCTGAGCTACAAAGTGAGCTCGAGGCCAGCCTGAACTGCATAGTGAGACCCTGTCTCAAAAAGACAAAAAAAAAAAAAAAAAAAAATCATGATGAGCCTTCTGCCTCAGCCTCCCAAGTACTGGGATTATAGATGTGTGCCATTATGCTTGGATATCTGTCTGTCTGTACGTCCACCTGTCCATCCATCCGTCCGTCCGTCCGTCTGTCCATCCATCCATCCTTTGACAGGGTTTTGCTTTGTCACAATTCTCCAGGCTGGGCTCAAGTGATTGACCTTCCTGCTTCAGCCTCCTAGACAGATTGCAGACATACCCCACCACAGCTGGCTGAGGCCATTAGAAGAGCAAGATGCTTACGCTACTTATGAGGATCCCTTGCCGGGAGGCTACACAATAAACATTTATTGTACACATTGCAGCTTAATTCTGCCTCCTCCTGGGGTGGCAGGAAAGGAGCCCTGATGCCAACACTGTGCCATTGAACACCCAGGCTGTGCTGAGCTGATCCTAGCAGCCCCTGGACTCTGCATCCCAGGAGGTGGCCAGAGGTGCTGCGAGGAGCCAGGTCCCTGGACAGAGTGGCAGTTCTGCCACCAGAGGGCAGGACAGATACCAGCAGCTGAGAGGTGGCTCTGGACACTAATGAATAGCTTACTGCACTTTTAATTAACAGGTTGTGTGTAATATTTATCACTAACCATTAATGATAATGATAAACACTTATTAAGTAATTAGCACTGTGTCAGAATCTAATTTCGTCCAGACAGCTATCTTATGTGGAGCAGAAAATCTTACTGTGCACATTTGCATAGCTATGGAAACAGTGAAAGAGATGAAAAGCCCAGTATGGTGGCACGGGCTTTTATCCTGGCCCTATGGGAGGCTGAGGCAGGAGAACAGCAAGTTCAAAGCCAGTGTGGGCAACTTAGCCACAAAGGAGAAAGTCAGAATAGGGGGTGAGGATGCAGCTCAGTGGGAAGGGCTTAGTTCAGGTCCTGGAGAGGTAAAGAAACCTGCCCAAGTCCACTCAGAAGACAGATGCTGCTGCCCAGCTTGAGCTTAGGTCTGTGGGCTGTACACTGGTCCACTACTCCGGCCACCTGCCACAGGCCACTGGTCCATGTGAGGCAGCTCTAGGATCGTGGCCCTCCACAATGATAGATGCTCAATGTGTAAAATACACACTGGATTTTTTTATTTTATTTCATTTTTGTCTTTTTGAGACAGGGTCTCACTATGCAGTTCAGGCTGGCCTTAAGCTCACTTTGTAGCTCAGGCTGGTCTTGAACTCACAACAATCCTCCTGCCTCAGCCTCCCAAGTGCTGGGATTACAGGCCTGCGCCACCACGCCCGGCTACACACTGGATTTTGAAGACTTAGTGAGAGACAGGGAACACAAATGTAGAGTATCATCGGTCATGTTTTTCCCATACTAAATACTAAGGGCTGGCCAGATAGCTCCGCAGACTAAAGCGCTTGCTTAAAAATAAATAAATAAATAAATAAATAAATAAATAAATAAATAAATAAATAAATAAGTAAATAAATAAAGCGCTTGCTTAGGCCGAGAGCAGTGGCTGGGTCTCGATTCCTGGTGTGCTGTGCTGGCCCCATCCTCGGGGCACGCTGAGACTGCGATTGAGACTAGGCATGGTGGCATGCGCCTGTAATCCCAGCACTTGGGAGGCTGAAAACAGGAGAATCACTGTGAGTCCAGTCTCATAGTGAGACCCTGTAGACCCGTACTAAATACATAACAAAGAAAGAGTGGCCCGTACTAAGCAGCAGCCCCTCCCCTGCTGCTTTTTCTTCCCTCTCTCTCTCTCTTTTTTTTTTTTTTTACATCAAGTATCAAACTCACAACCTCACACTTGCCAGGAAGGCACTGTACCACCAAGCTGTATTCCCAGCCTGCTTTTGGTTTATTGAGACAGGGTCTCCCTCTGTAATTCAGACTGGCCTTGAACTCCTTGTGAAACCTAGGCTGGCCTCAAACTTGAGGCAATTCTCTTGCTTCTGCCTCGAGCACTGGTATTAAGGTATATGTCACCATGCCTGGCCCTAGCCCTTTTGTTATTTTGTAGCAAGTCTCAGTAAATTACCCAGCTTAGGTTCAAATCTGCTTGTATCACAGCTATGTGTCACCATCCCCAGCCTTTTTGTTTTGGAGGTGTGGGTGTGTGTGTGTGCGCATGTGTTGGGAGTTTTGGTGTGTTTGTGTGTTCCATGTTTGGGGATGGACCTGAGGGCCTTGCCTGTGATAGATAAGTGCTCTATCATGAAGCTGTACTCCCAGCCCTGAATTACAGAAATATTAAGACTGGAAGAAACATTTAACACAGAACCAAGAGTGACTGGCTTTTCAGCACAACCTACATGACACTGGGCCAAAGTGAAGGCTTAACAAGATTCATGATGTGAACAAAGAAAACCATCAGAAAACCTGTAATGAGCCAGGCATGGTACCTGTGATGGAGCTTTCAGGCAGCTGAGGCAGGAGGGTCTGGGCTACATAATCACCTGGCTCCACCTAAACTACACGGCCAGACCTGATTAAGCATTTGAATTAGCGCTCTGGACTGTCCAAGTTCATCTCAGCCAGAAGCAAGTGAGGCAGGGCCCAGGTCTCTGTCTCAGCCCTCTCAGGAGCAGCAGCAACCCAGCTCGCTCACCTTATAGCTCATGTTGCCGTAGATGCAGTTGCAGGACGAGGCATTGATGCACTGGCTGCCACTGAGCAGAAAGCCAGGATTGCAGACGCAGCCGGGCTGGCAGACCAGTCTGCAGCTGGGCTTGGGGCTCTCACAAGACACTGGGCATGCACAGGGCTCGTAGTGGGCATTTGAGGGGCAGCTCACTGAAGGAGAAGACAGAGCCTTCCTCAAGCCTCTGCTCTGCGGCTGCTCCCGGAGCCTCCCTGTCTCCCCGGCCCCAGCTCTAGATCACAGCTCCTCCCTAAAGAGGAGGTGCAAGGGGCTGGGGAGATAGCTCAGTAGAATAAGTGCTTCCCTGGCAAGCGCAAGGGCCTGAGTTCAATTCCTAGTTCCACAAAAAAAAAAAAAAAAAGGCTACTGAAAAGGAGGTGCATATTGTTCCACCACTAAAAGGAGCCAGGTTCTTGTTCTGATGGCATAGGCTCAGTGACAATGCCTGGCACAAAGGCCCCCATCTTATATGTCCTTCCTAAGACACTTCCTAGGAAGTGTCCAGGACAGGCAAATGCAGGCTATAGAGATTTGGTATCTCTTGGACTGAGAAAATGGAGGAATGCAGTGACTGCTGAAGGAAAACAGATTTGCTTTTGGGGTGATGAAAATGTCTGGAACTGGAAAGGGGTGATGGGCCAGACAGGGGGTTCACATCTGAAATCCCAGCACTCTTAAGAGGCTGAGGCAGGAGGATCACAAATTTGAGGCCCAGTCTGGGCAATTTACAGTCTGTCTCAAAATAAAAAATAAACAAGAGCTGGGATGTAGCTCAGGGTGAAGGCCCTGGGTGTCACCCAAGTTAGTAATTGAGGCCCTGTCTCAAAATTAAAAAAAAAATAAATAAAAAGGGGCTGGGGATGCAGTTCAGTGTGAAGCCCCTGGGTTCTATCCCCAGTACCAGATAAAACAAGGCCAGGGTAGAGGAGAGCAGCTGCGTTTGGCTCCCACAGACACCCTCTCCTGCCCTGCTATTTCCAGCTCAGAAGAGGCCTGGCTCGCTCTCCACTGCTCTCCACAGAGGCAACAAGCATTCCAAGCACAAGAGCCTTTCCCCTCTCTCAGCCCTGGGCCCAAAGGCCATCCCGTCCTACCTGTGGTGAGGGGAGGGTTTGTAGTTGTGCTGGGCATGATGTTGGTCATGGAGGCACTTGGTGTTCCTGGATGCACCACCGTGGCTGTTGGGTCAGTGGGCAAGAGAGTGGAGCTAGGGCAAGGAGGAGGACAGGCTTTGGGCTTTTCAGTGGGGACAACTGGTTTTACTATGGAGATGAGGGGCTTTTTGATGAGGGCCATGGTCTCTCTAGTGGGGATGGCAGGTTTTTCTGTGGGGGCAGTGGTTTTCTCAGTGGGGATGGTGGTCTTTTCAGTAAGGGTGGTGGGTTTTTCTGAGGGGACAGCAGGTTCTTGGGTGAGGATGGTAGGTCCTGCGGGGACAGTGGGTTTTTCTCTGGAGGCAGTGATCTTGCCGGCAGTAGTAGTGGTCTCTTCCAGATGGAGGGTGATGTCTTTGGGTGGGACAGTAGTGTTTTCTACAGGGACAGTGGGTTTTTCAGTGGGCACAGTGGGTCCTTCTATGGGGACTGCAGGTTTTTTTATGGAGACTATTGACTCTTTTACGTGGAAGGTGGTAGAAAGCACTGCTGTTGACACTGGTGCTGCAAAGAAAAACAAACCTTGAGTTTAGTAAAGAGCATGCCCCTGCTTCAGTCACATCAAATTGGAGTGGGTGAGCAGGGCATTGTGGCACATGCTTGTAATCCCAGCACTCTGGGAGGCGGAGGCAGAGAGGATTGAAAGTTTTAGCCCATCTTGGGTGATTTAGTGAGACTCTTACAAAAATTAGAAAAAGGAATGTAACTCAGTATAAAGGCCCTGGATTCAATGCCCCATCACACACACACACACACACACACACACACACACACACACACACACACACACACTATCTTTCCTTACATAAGCACGCTGATAGTGCAGTGTGGTGTAAGGGAGAGGGAGGTGAATGAGGTATAGAAAACACATCAGCTGTGTGGAGCTCTTGGCA
This sequence comes from Ctenomys sociabilis, assembly GCA_004027165.1. Classification (NCBI taxonomy): domain Eukaryota; kingdom Metazoa; phylum Chordata; class Mammalia; order Rodentia; family Ctenomyidae; genus Ctenomys; species Ctenomys sociabilis. Next base: position 27,227 of record PVKA01030443.1, read on the forward strand.
AGATGATTTGCTTTTGCTTTTTCTTCATCCTGGGAATTAAA
>PVKA01030444.1:0-27302 GCA_004027165.1 Ctenomys sociabilis
CCATTAGTGCAGATCTTGCCTCTCATAGAATTATGTAGAAGCACAGCGTTATCTATCCCAACTGTACTGTCTATACACACACATCCTGATTTTTTCTTTCTACAACCCTTCCTTTGTCTACACCTGTCAAAAGTGGGCACTCCATTGACATTCAACTACCTTATGTGCTTGAACTCGACACCAGAATCCAACACAGTCCAGCATTCTGCAACCATAGGGAGTTATTCAAAGAAATTGTCGACCATATCCATTTACAGCTCTAAGAGCCACACAATTCTCTTTAAGAATTGTGGCTTTTTGAGTTGGCAGAGAGCTCATAATTACTTATGCATACCAGAAAGCTTATGAGGTACTACTCGTCTTGATACCTGATCTTAAACCCAAAATCAGTGTTATGTAGCTCTCCCTTTTTTAATTCAGTCCATAAACTGAATCATAATTGACCAAGAAATTATCCCTGAAACAGTCATGGCTTTAGGAGTACAGCCTTTAATTTGAAGGTGCTTTCCCTAGATGGAAACTCTAAATGGTTAATTCCACTGGCAACAAAAGGAAAAAGTAGAGGACATACAAGAGGGAAAATCCCCTAATAAGTGTAAAAGATCAAATTTTTTACTATTATATATTATGAGGTGATATGTCTTATCACCTATTCTGACTTCAGAGACTTATTAACAGCCAATTTACACACAAGCAATTGGCACAATGACCCAAATCAATCATAGTTATGATGAAAATGTTGCACAGGATAATGACAAAATCCACTGGCAATCATGTTGAACGGAAAATGTAAACTATAAACGTAATTCCCCCAAATAGGCCACCTCCTGATTTCCAAATGTTGATCTTGACAAGGTGGAAATTTGCGCCTTTCTTCTTTCTTCACTGATCTAAAAAATATCCTTCTTACAGAATTCTGGTCAAGGAAGGGGATGACTTTCCTGAATAGAGAAACCTAGATGGAAAGGAAACAAAAGCCTGATTTTGTTTGTTTGTTTGTTTTCTTTTCTAAGTAGCTTAAAAGTATTCATGGAAAGGTCGTGGTGGTAAAGTGAGTTTCTAAACTAATGTGTGCTGTGCAGATAAGATCCTATGTGACCTATAGACATAGATTTCAGTCTTTGTGTTGGCATATAGAGACATTCACTATAGGAATGTTGTGGGCTCAAAGGTTTCCCTTCTCCCATCAACTGTCCATAGATGGAAGGTGAAAAGATAATCTGCCACACTTATAAGTTATGAGACACCTACATAATAATGCTCATAACTTTATGTCTTTTTTTTCTCTCTTCTTACTCTGATCCATGGCTTTTGGGACAGAGTAATGTGGCAGTCTTGGGTGAGTGCATCTCTTTTGAAAATGCTAAACCCAGAGTCAATACTGGAGTGGGGAGTAGAGCATATTAGCAAGCCCGTTTAGTCACATATTAATGATTAAATATTTTCATTTAATTTCCATCTTACTAGCTCTGGTGATTTTTTTCAATTGGAAAGAAAGAAGAAGGAAAGGAAAGAAAGAAAGAAAGAAAGAAAGAAAGAAAGAAAGAAAGAAAGAAAGAAAGAAAGAAAGAAAGAAAGAGAGAGAGAGAGATTATATGATTTCTCAAATTCTAAAATCTTTACTAGGTAGCCATTGATATCTAAGATAATATTAGCTGAGTTGACAATCAAATTCCAAAGCAGTTCTGGCTTAGAACAATACACTCAAAGATCAGTTTAATTTAGCATTCTTGGTCAAGCAGGTATTCTCCAAAGAGTGGATCTTGAGAATCACCCATGTCCAGGTTTTCTTGCTTTCAACACGTGGCTTCTAAAGTCACCATGATGATGAACACTAGTCTAGCAATCCAAAAAGAGAGGCGACCTTAGAACATATAGAAATGTTATGAGTCAGGCCTAGAAGTAGTGTTTACCACTTCTTCTTGTATTACTCTACCTAGAATAGTTACCTGGCCCCAAAGAAATTCTGGGAAATGCATTTGACCTATATATTCAGTAAGAAAGGAAAATTGGTTTGGCAAGTACTTAGCAATCTCTGCTATAGTAATAAATTAGTAAAAAAATAAAAAAATAAAAAAAAAAAACAGGGTTAGCACAGAACTATCCCAAAACCAAAGGGTATGATGATCCTCCAAATACTCACAAATGCTCTGTATGACTCATCAAATGACATAGAGAGTTGCTGAAATCAACCTAAGGACTGGCTACCACAATCATGTAGTTTGGGGCAGCTAATAATTTGGTAGGATCCCACCAGCACTGGGGACTCACGAGATCCTGGCACACTGGCCTTATTCCTAGACTCTTAAACTCTTCCCACTTTGTACTTTGTGTTCCCTTTTCTTTTGCTTCACATCTTTCCCTTCCCTTGGCCCTAATCATGACGCTATTCTCTCTCTTTATATCATCTTACCTGGATCATAGGTACCCATTCTTCAGAGCACAACTTCTGGCCACAGAAGCTAACAACTAAGCTAGATTCTAATCTGAATCACTGGATCCAACCTCAGCATAGACCACAAACCTGCAGAGATTTTTCCATCTCTCAATAAAAATAAATAGACATGTATGCTTTATTTTTTATTAACTTTAATGAGAAAGAAATAGCAGTGAGACAGTTTCAAAACAGGTTAATAGGACAATTACAATAATTAATACATTGCATATTGTCTTCGGTAGTTATTCACAGTACAAGATGCCTACAGGATCTCTTGTCTAAATAATATTAGTATAAATCTTTCTTCTTATCAAACTAACAGAAAGTAGCTGCATATCAATCCTATTTTGTATATACATTTTTTTTTCACTACAAAATGGTCCTTCATTTATATCCCCTTTTTTGTTTTGTTTCATCAGAGATGAGTGTTCCATTGCTACTAGAGAAGCTGCATTTGGAGAAGTCCTTAAAAGAACCTTTTCAAACTTGATGTCAGTTCAAATATATATATTTGGGGGGGGGCACAAACCAGGAATTGAACTCAGGATCCTGTGCTTGCCAGGCAAGCACTTAGTCTACTGAGCTATCTCCCCAGCCTGTCAGTTCAAATATTGTAGGTACTTTAATTCAGCAAAATATCCCAATATAGTGCAATAGTCCATAATAGTAATGGATTATCATCAGAAGTGATAGTTGTCAGAAGCTATTGACTTGAACCTTTTACAACTCCGCATATTAATATGGACATGCATTCTTTAGAAAAGTTTCTTAGCTACTTTCTTATTACTAGACACAATCCCCAACATGCACAAGTTAATGGAGGAAAGGTTTATTTTGACACTCAGTTTGGAGAGGTTTCAGTGCCTAATTGTCTGCAGCCAAGGCAGGGCAGCATAACAGAAAAATGGAGCAGTGGAAAAATATGACATGGCAGCAGGATGTAAAGATAGACAAAGGAGGAAGTAGGGAGATATATCCTTCCAGACCACACTACCAGTGACTCACCTCCCCCAACCAGGCTTCGCCTGCCAATATCACATTTATCTATTTAGTTAACTAATTGGATGTGTACCATGCTGCCACAATCATAAGAGCTCCACTTACGATTGTGTGAGGCTCTGGGGAGATGACCATAAGAAAATAAGAGAAAGCATATAACACAATAACCTACAATAGTCTATAACTAGCTAGATTTAGAATTGCAGATACCAAAAACATATTTTATATAGATTTTCTGATTTTCATCTAATCTAATCTTGTAATTATAATCCAAAGATGCTGGCACCATGGTCATTTCCATTTTAAAGGTAAGATAAATGAGATTTTGTGAAGAAAACAGCATTTTATGAACATTATAGGAATACATCCAGTTATTCCTGATGCCTAAATGTAAACGCTAGTGAAAGTATCATGTGTACTTAGCCATGATCAAGGCTTCAATAATATAAGAGTATATTAGGTTAGTAGTTTATGGGTGATACCTGTTTCTGTGGTTCCAGGCTTTACCCCAAAAGATAGTCATTAAAGAGTAATGTTAGAGGTTCATCTGAGATCCATCCCTTTTGAATAACTACATTCACAATTTTCAGTGGTTTTGATTGGATTCATTGTCATGACCCATTTGAGGATTTGATTATTTTATTGTTATCCAAATTATGACACCTTTCCTGTTTATTACCCATGATCTGATTTTTTTCTGACAATGTGAGGCAATCTCAGTGGCTGGTGTGTGCCAATGATTTGTAGATGGCAGATAAACCTATTAGTGTGTTATATTTAATGCAGTTTGAAATTTCATTTTCTTTCAATAAAAGACATCTGTTTCCAAATGTCAAAATTAACCTTTATGTCTAACTGATGTGGTATATGCAGGAAACATCTTGCAGTATAGCCATGTGTTACTGGGAATTTCTTGCAATAGATTATTTGTAAGTCAGAACCTGGGGCTTTCTAGTGAATTGTTATTTGGATTGCTTCAGCAATTTCCTCTTCATACATGAAAATAAGTTGATGATTCCATGGTTCATCTACCCTGTTTGGTTCTCTTGCAACCATTAGGCATTGGGAGCTTTGCACACAGTTGCCATCAATTCAATCACACGTCATATTTGAGGAATGCTGAGTGAGAGCTAATCTGTGCTATTGCAAAATCCAAGAACACTTTGTTTGGTTTCGTTTTTCTGGAATTACTCATCTTAATTTTTCAAATCTTGAATTTCCTTCTATATTTATAATAATTTCAGTGTTGACTAATTTTTGCATTCATTTGTCAATTATTTCCATCAACTTATCTTCACATAACTCGCTCAAATTAAGATACTAATTAGCTGAGCAATTTTATTGTTTAGTCTGGAATATGTATGGTTATTTTTATACCACACAACCCTTCCCAGGCTTTGGTGGCTTTGCCAAATTTCTGTCCCTTTGTTTTACTACATTTACCCTATTCATCCACTATGATATGGGTTAATTAAAGTCATTTTCCCTACTGTTGTAACAATCCAATAGTAAATGCTTTATAGATCATATTATTTTAACTTTGACTTGTCATTCAGCTATTGAGGTAATGCATATTTCTGTTATATCCTAATTATTGTAGGTTAAGAAATTTGGAGAGCATGATGTCTTCTATTAGACCAGAAATATGAAACAAATTTCTAAACACAATGAGTAGAGTTCTTGCAAACTATTGTTGGGTGCCATGATATTCAAAACTAATCAGTTATGTTATGGTTTTTCTTCCTTTTTTAAAAAGGAAGTAAAATGTTCTCCATCCTTCTCAATGTTTCCATTTATTGCTCCTTGCTATCTAATTGTATATCCTTGTCCAGTGTAATAACTAGGCTTCTCCTTACCATAACCAGCTTCAAATTCACCACATTTTTTTCAATTAGTCTGAATGACTGTTACAGATATTTGGTAATAAAATGTGGCTCTATTTCAGGTCTGCATGCAGTCACCTCAAGTCCTACTGGAAAGGTCTCTAAGCAACAGTGCATTTACTGGGCCTTCCTTTAATACCCTCTCAGCAAGCCAGCTCAGGAGGATGACTGACTCTGTCAAGCTGAACACTTAGGACAATCACAGCTCATTGGGTTTGGGTGCTCCTTAAATCTCTGGTTCCAGACCATCAGGTCCATGCAGTCACTTGCAACTTTTTCCAGCATATGAGGCCGTTTCTGAATGAAAGGACCATCAGTCTTCCTGTGGGCTCACCTCTAATTCTCCTCTTCCCTGACAGAGTGACTACTGGCCCAAGGAAGAGAATATAGGGTCTTTGTGTGGTGACAGAGCCCTAGGAAGCAACTGTGGAACAGCTTGCCTCTCATGTACAAGGACACTGAGCTGGGTTTTGAGAGGCTTGTAATTAGTATAATTACTTTATTTTGATTGCTGAGGTTAACAACATGGGCAATGCCCAAGTATATTATCATCATCATCAATTGATGAGTTAGAGTTTCAAAAATCTGATTATATGACATGTGTTCAACCATATCACTCTCTGTGTTGCTGTTGAGGAATAACTAATGTTTTATTCCATAAGATGCTTAAATAATTTTGCCCATGATACTAAGCCAGGTGTGAGTAAACCTAGAGAAATGAACTTCCCAAATATGCTGCTGTGTGGGTATGTTTGTATTTGCATGAAAGTTTATTTTAAAATGGCATTCAGGAGAGCAGAGAACTCATCATTCAGTTAATCATGAATATGTCAGCAGAGTTCAAAATATCTTCAGGAGACAGACTGCTCTTTCCTGTGTCAAAACTCAGAAGGTGCTGGCAAATAAGTGGCTTTCAACTGGAGTCCTTCAGCAATATCAAAATGTGACAACATTTTAATAAATATTTTTCATTGTCTCACCTCGGAAGTTAGGTATAAAAAAATAAGATAAGTAAGCAACCACACTCTTAATTCACTGATAAGAGATATCTGCTAAAATAATATCTGTAAATATAATATCATGTATGCACTTTGTACAATACCAAAACGTTATGAAAACAGTTTGCAATGTATTAATTCATCGAATGTGTATGGTTAAGGTGTCTTGATACTGTCTGATTGACATTTGTATTTTAATAAAATAAAAATAAATGAAAAAACAAGGAAGTTAGGAAATGTATACAAATGTAATGGATAGAGATCAAGAGATTCTGCTCACCATCATCTAATGCAAAGATAGCCATCCTGTGCAAAAAAATTATGTGGATAATGGCCCAGCAACCCTAGGGACAGTGATGGGAATGGCCCAGCAGTGGTAAGACATTGTTTCCTGAGGGATCTCACAGAGAAGATAAAGTCAGTCTACAAAGAGGAAAAATACTGCACACAAGTTCCTGGTATACATGGGACTTTGTTATATAACTGTAGAGCTTGCCCCTATGGTTAAAGGTAACAAATTAATAATTACCACAGTTGGTTAGCTGCTAGACTGTGGTGGATGTTATTATCACTAATTATACTGCTTTAGTGAAGACATCATAAACATTATAACCAAGTTTTTCTTCCTTGTGTGACAACAATGTGATTGCCTGGGTAACAACCTTTACTATATTGCAGTACAAAAGGATGGAGTGTAGAACCAAATAAAAAGCAACCTCCCATCTTTAATTAATTTGGAAAGTATGTTCTTGGGATATATACAAAAACCAAGAAGAACTGACAACTAGAAGACATCTATGAGGAATAGACAGTTCCTAGGGAAGCCCAATACTAGTGACATCATCAACACAGAAAATGAAACATGACAGCATGAAAAAGTAAAATGCAATCACACACCTCCAGCACACCCAGAACAAGTCATGAGCACAATGAGACAGAAGAATTTGGAAGGCACACAATGCAACATTCTGAGATGGTAGCAGTGGAAGTTTATAAATGGAGGTGGCTACTGAAAAAATAATCATTCAGGTAAAAAAAAAAAAAAGCAAACAGAATGAAAGACATGCTCAATGAATCTAGATTGAACACCAATTAAAAAATAGAGAACCTTAGGAAAAGGTGGAAACCAGGAATGTCCAACATAGAAAACAAAGGGAAGCCTTAAAACAGATCCAAACAGAGATCTAGACGATTAAAAATTCCACTAAGGCTGGCCAGAGGATAAAGAATTCAGCGGATTAAAGTGCCTGCTTAGGCAGACACAGGGGCTGGGGGTTTGATCCCTGGCCTGCCATACCAGCCCTGTTCCTTGGGTACATTGAGATGGTAATTGAGACTGGGTGTGGTGGTGTATGTCCATAATCCCACTACTTTGGGGGCTGAAAACAGAAGAATCACTACAAGTCCTCTCTGTGTAGTAAAACCCTGTAGATCCTGTATTAAATACATTAAAAAATTCCACTAAAATATACACAACATACTCAATGAAGAAAAAGATAGAATTTCATATTTAGAAGACAAGACTTCAGATACACACCACAAGAGAAATTTCTTAAAAGTAACAAAGAACTATGAAAAATCAGTCCAACAACTAAAAGTTAAGGCAAACATATGATTGACCATTCAATGAGAAAGCTAGAGATAGTATAAATCACACACACACACACACACACTTCATTGAAGTAATGGTAGAAAATGCTGCAAACATGGACAAAGAACTTTACATGTAAATAAGTGAGCTATCTAGAACTCCAAACATCCATGATCAAAATAAATCCACACCAAAGCATATAATAATCATGCTTATAAAAATTCAATACAACTAAGAGGGGTTAGCGAAAACAAACAAATCATATTAAGTAAAGTCCATGAAATTCACGGTAGACTTCTCTACAAAAACCCTTATGACAAGGAGAGCTTAGAGTGAAATATGTCAGGTCCTGAAAGAAAACAACATCCAACCAAGATTGATATACCTTGTGAAATCGTTTCTCAAAAATAATGAAGAAATGAAATACTTCCATGACAAAGAAAAATTGAAGAAATTCATGATGATTAAACCAGTTCTCCAAAATTCTTTAAAGGGATAAGGAAGACCATGATTCCAAGAATCCACAATTTTAAGAATTTGCTCTTTCTTACAGAAAGAATGCACCAGGCAAGGCAAACAATTAAAAAGAAGAGAAAGACAGAGTACCAACAATAGGAAAATAATATAATAAGGACAAATGAATCTTATCAGTTATAACCACCAAAATAAAAGGTCGCAATTTACCAATCAAAAGAAACAGCCTGGCAGGATGGATCAAGAAATAAGATCTCGAATCTGAGAGGATGCTCTTCCTTCCTCCATCAACCCATGATGGCATGGCTAGTGAGGGCAGTCTGAGTAGTCCAGTTTCTCCCTTCTTCCATGGGTGGGACTCAGGGCTGGAGACCTAAAGAAATAGTGATATAGTAGGAAACTGAATAAGACACACGTGATTATTAGGCATAACTAGAAGCATGGAGATAGCCCAGACAACATTGTCAACATTGTCTTTAGGCAGCTGTCTCACTTAACTTTATGATATGGTCATGTGAGTAAACATATTCCCTTCTCTTTCCAGGTCATTTCAAAACTCCTAGGCCTTTTCTTCCAGTCTTTCCCTTATGTGTCTTACAATTACCCAAAACCAAGATGATCATCCTGTGCCCTCCAATCTTGTTCCTATTATATTTTACCTCATTCATCTCTCTATCCTGTCTTCCTGAAACCCAAACCCACAAATCCCACTCTACTAAATGGGAAATTGTTACATAAAAGTCCTTGGTATAAATTGGATTATATTATATTTCTTCAGACTTTCCTCCTACAGGCTAATATCAGGCTAATAATTATGACAGTTTGTCAGTAGCCAGGCTGTACTTGAATTTATTGTTATTGCCAACTTAACTACTTTAACTGGGATGTCATACATGCTATAACCACATCCTCCCATATGAGAACAGTGCAATTGTAAAGAGTCATAACCATCACAATAGCCCATTTCCAAGGGAATGGGCCCTAAGTCAAATTGATAGCAATTCCTCAGATTTAATATATTGGGAGAGTAAATGTTTGGAAAGACATAAAGATCAGGAACACCTACATCTAGAAGATGTCCAGAGGAATAGACACCTCCTAAGAAAATGTCAACAACATTGAGAAGGCTACCCAACATAATAAATCTAGAAGTATCAACACAGAAAATAAAACAGAAAATGACAAGATGAAGAAGCAAAATGTAATCTCAAATGCCAGCCCAACTAGGACAAGTCCAGAGCACAAAGAGATAGAGGAAATCAAAAGCCACAAATGGAACTCTCTGAAATAGTAATAGCAGAAGTAAAAAAGCAAATAGAAGAGGCCATATAAAAAAAATTCTAAGGAGGAAAAAATGACTATCAAAATAAAAAAGAACATTGACGCAGACACAGATAAATAAAGAAGCTCAAGAAAATGATGAATTCCAAATATAGAGAAAAAATGGAATCCAAGCAGAAAAGCTGGAGATTATAAAATCAGTTGAAAGTATAGGGCTGGGGAGATACCTCAGAAGTCTAAGTGCCTTCCTGGCAAATGCAAAGACCTGAGTTCAATCCCAGATACCACATACCATGCTGTCTCTGCATTGTGCCAGCTACCAAGACCAGGCAAGGTGGACCACTCCTGTAATCCCAGTGCTGGGGAGCCTGAGATAGGAGGATAAGTACAAGTCTGCACTGCATGATAAGATGCTGTACCAATAAATAAATAAATACATAAAAGACTTTTAAAGATAGAAGAATGTATGTGCAGCACATTGAATGAAAGTAAGGATAGAATATTACATCTAGAAGACAGGAAAGCAATTAGTGACCAGGAGAAGAAACACATCTTAAATATTTGAAGACACACACACAAAAAAAAAAAATCAACCCGACAATTATAGGATGAAGCAAAGAAGAAAAACGTAAGATTGATTCCAATATATGAGAAAACGAGGGACAGTCCAAAAGGCATTAAAAGCCTGTTTATACAAATAATGGAAGAAAACTTCCCAAACAAGCATTTAAAAACTGACATACAAATACATGAAACATATAGAACTCCAAATATCCATAACCTAAATAAATCTATACAAAGGCATATAATAATCAAAGTTTGAGAAACAGCACAAGGGCAAAATATTAAAAGTGGCTTGAGAAGGGCTGGGGAGATAGCTCAGTGGAATAAGTGCTTCCCTGGCAAGTGCAAAGGCCAGAGTTCAAGACCCATTCCTGCCAAAAAAAAAAACAAATGGCTGGACAAATGAAACATATCACCTATAAAGGAAAGCTCATCAAAATCACAGCAGACTTCTCAACACAAACCCTAAATCAAGAAAAACTTTCAGTGAGGTATTTCAATCCTAGTAGGAAAACAATCTTCAACCCAGATTTATTTACCCTGCAGAAATATCCTTCACTATTAAAAGAGAAATAAGATACTTCTATGACAAAGAACAACTGAAGAAATTTATGACCAATAAACTAGCAGAGAACACCTGAAAAACTTTATGACCAGCAAACCAGCTCCACAGATGCTATGAAGAACATACTAGAAGGATAACAAATATCACAAATGTATGAATACAAATAGAAAGAAACCACCAGGTAGAGCAAACGGTTAAACAGATGAGAAAGACAAGAAACAAAAAACAGGATAACAGCATTAAAAGGAAAGCTAGGGATGGAAAAATAGCTCAGCAGCATAAGGGCCTGACTGGCAAGTCCAAAGACCCAGGTTTGATCCCCAGTACCCCATGCTGTGCTGGTCACCAAAATGAGGCATGGTGATACATGCCTGTAATCCCAGTGCTGGGGAAGCTGAAACAAGAGGATCACTACAAGTTTGAGCTTCATAGCAAGACCCTGTGCCAAATAGATAATAAATAAATAAAATAAATAAATAAATAAATAAATAAATAAATAAATAAATAAATAAATAAATGACTTAATTTCAATCCTCAGGTCTGCCTCTACACCAGGACAAAGCTGATTTTATCACAATAGCCTTATAGTATAATTTCAGGTCAGAGATTGTGATACCTCCTGCCATTCTTTTGTTTCCCAGGATTTCTTTTGATATTCTGGGTCTCTTCTGGTTCCTAATTAATTTGGGGAAAGTATTCTCTAGCTCTGTGATGTATACTACCAGTGTTTTAATTGGGATTGCATTGAATCTTATAGCAATTTTGGGAATTTGGCCATTTTCACAATGTTGGTTTTTTGTATGCAGGTGCATAGAATATTTTTCTATTTTATCAGTTCTTCCTCAATCTTTTTCTCAGAGTACCGTAATTTTCACTGTATAAATCTTTTACATCCTTTGTGAGATTGATCCCTAAGTATTTTGCTTGTTTGTCTGTTTGTTTGTTTTTGGATGTTACTGTGAAAGACAGGTTTGCCTAATTTCTCTCAGTGTGTTCATTCTTTGTGTACAAAAATGCTAGTGACTTTTAGGTGTTGATGTATCCTGCTACATTGCTGAGTTTGGTGATTAAATCTACAAAACTCTGGGTGAGTTTTTGGGGTCCAATCCCAGATACCACATACCATGCTGCCTCTGCATTGTGCCAGCTACCAAGACCAGGCAAGGTGGACCACTCCTGTAATGTAGAGTATCATCTCATCTGAAAATAATGATAATTTCATTTCTTCTTTTCCAATCCTTATTCTTATTTCTCTCTCTTATCTAATTTCTGAGGCTAATGTTTCCAGAACTATATTGAACAGGAGTGGAGATAGCAGACATCCTTGTCTGATGCAGACACAACCGCAAACACACTCAGCCCCCTTATCCTTGATAAAGGGGCCAAACAGACTTACTGGAAGAAAGACAGCCTCTTTCATAAATGGTGCTGAGGGCTGGCCAGATAGCTCAAGGGACTAAAGCACCTGCTCAGACAGAGCACAGTGGCCAAGGTTTGATTCCTGGCATGTGATGCTGGCCCTACCCCAGGGGCATGCTGAGGCCATGACTGAGACTGGACATGGTGGTGCCCACCTGTAATCACAGTATTTGGGGAGCTGAGACTAGGGTAATCACTATGAGTCCAATCTATGGAGTGAGACGCTATAGACCCTGTAGAGCTTATACTAAATACATTAAATAATTAACCAAATAAATAAATATAAATGGTCCTAGAAAAACTAGCTTTCTGCATTCTGAAGGCTAAAACTAGACCCATACCTATTATCATGCACAAAGCTACAGTCAAAATAGAATAAAGATTTAAATATTAAAAAAGGAAAACTAAATATTATGCGGGAAAACATAGGTAGAAATTTAAAGACATAGGGTAGGTAAAGAGTTCAAGAACAAAACCAAACTGTACAGGAAATACTTCCAAGAATCAACAACTGGGATGTCATCTTTTTGAAAAGTTACTGCACTTCAAAGGTAATCTCCAACAGAGTGATTAAGAAAACCAACAGACTGGGAAGAAGTTACATCTAGCTGTCTATAGAAGACATACAAAGAATTTTAAAAAGTCAGGCCCCAAATGCAAAGACTCAACCCAAAAATGAGCATCTGAGGTAGGAAGAAACACAAATGACAAATAAATATATGCAAACACGTTCAACATCACTGGTCATTCAAGAAACGCAAATTAAAGGCCGGGTATTTGGCTCAGTAGAATAAGCACTTCCCTGGCAAGCACAAGGCTCTGAGTTCAATCCCTGGTTCTCAAAAAAAAAAAAAAAATGCAAATTAAAGCAACACTGAGATTCCATTTCATCCCACGAAGAATGGCTATCATCAAGAAGTCAGCCAATAACAAATCCTAGAGAGGGTGTGGAGAAATATTACCTCTTTTGCACTGGTGGTGGGAGTGCAGACTAACCACTACGAAATTTGGTGTGGAAACTCCTTAAAAAGTTATGATTGGAGATCCCATTCAAGCCAGATACTCCTCTCCTAAGTATTTTCCCAGAATAACTGAGAACCTCATACCATAATAATAAATATGTACCCATGTTTATAGCAATGCAGTTTGTTATACCTAAATCCTGGAAACAACCCAGATATCCACCAACTAAAGAAAGAATAAAGAAGATTGTGGGGGACCACCTAAGAAGCTCTGCTTGAAAGAATAGTGACTGTCTCCTTTTGCCTGAGCCTGACCCTCTTTCCTCATATTGTTACTTACAGAGCTGGCTAGGACTTTTGTTTATCCTTCAATTGGCCTTAAGCAATGTGTATTGGTCTAGCTGAGGTGCTGGTGATTGACTTTGAAGCATGTTTTCCTGCTAAAGCTGCTGTTCTTTAATGTGAGCCAAGTCGAGACAGGATGGTAGAACTAAAGCTCCATGCCACCAGCTGGGATCAAGCCTCTAGATAGAGGCTATGATTTCCTGGGGCTTGAAAAACTACTTCAAAGCTGAAGCACCAGACGACAAAAACATTAGATGCTTTCTCTATGGCATAATATTATAATGCAGATTACTTTCTCTGTTTATCCTCTCTGCATATGGCAGAGGTAAATGTAGGCCACTCACTTAGCTCAGCTCACAATGGTCACCTATTTCTCACAATTCTCAGTCAATCCTCCTCAAGCCACTCCCCCACTGAATAAAAATCGGGTGATGTCCTGGGTCACTCTCTTAGCTCCTGGAAGCCATCATTGTGACTGAACTTAAGAGCCCCTTGGCTCCCCAGTGATTGAAAATATAATTTAGTGCTTTTATTTTCACCGTGGGTTGCATTGAAAATGGTAGGTTGGAATTAACTTGATAGGATTCCAATAACATAACTTTGGGATTACAAACATTGGATTCTTGGATGAGACAAGAACCTGGAAGTGACTCCTATGGAAGATGTGGCATTTTTACACTGTGTAGTCTTATTCAGCTATAAAACAGGATAAATGTGCATCTTTTGCTGAACGGATGCAATTAGAGAACATAGTCTTAAGAGAAATAAATCAGACCTGCATATGCAAACATTGTATTGTCTCCCTAGTGTAAGAACCTGAAAGAAAAAAAATGCAATCAGAAGGGTACACAGACACAGGTAAAAGAGAATGAATTTATTCAAAAGGAAAGTTACTGAGTTGAGGAGAAGAACAGGAGAGGTATTTGGAGAAAGAGATTTATTTATGTATATAAGAAGGATGGTTTGGACAACTGTACTGTGCATTGCTGCTGGCCTATGGAAAGAAGCAGTTAAGGCTTTAACTTCTTTTGTCTCCTTTTTTCAATTGTTTCTCCTTTTTATCTTCTTAATTTCTTATGCATTTCTTCTTCCAATTTTACATGCATATATCTGGTGATATGTTGGGTGGAAGACAACACTATGCATTACAACAAACATTGTGAAATTCATATTACTTTGTTAACTAAAAATCTGTTTCACTTGTAATTTTTTCTCTTTTAATTCTGATTTGTATTCTTGTTTAAAAATACTTTTGTAAAGAACGAAAGACAATACATATCAGTTATAATCATCAACATAATTGGCCTCAACTTACCAATCATAAGAAATAGACCACAAGAATGGGTCAACAAGCATTATCCAACAATACACTGAATCCAAGAAACACATTTAACTCTAAAAGAAATTCATAGACTAAACATCAAAGGGAAGACTTTTGTCTCTTGAAGTTTTCCTTTTAGCAAGTATGTAGTGATCTTCTTTATCTCCTTTGATCAGTGATGGCTTAAAATTTATACTATCTGAAAATAGAATAGCTGTCTTGCTTTTTTTCTGCATTCCTGTAGCATGGAGAATTGTTTTCCATTCTTTGACTTTTAATCTACAAATTCCTTTTTGACTTAAATGTGGAAAGATACTTATGAATTGCCAAAGCTGAATCAAAAGATATAAAAATTTTAAATGACCCAACATAAATCAGTGAGATTAAAGATGCAATACAAAACCTACCAACATAGGGAGACCCAGGCTCAAGAACACTGAGCTCCATAGAGTCAGTGCCAGGGCAAGTGAGAGTCGGACAGGCACTGAGTGACTCTGTACCCTACTGAGGAAAACAAGTAAACATGGGCAAAGGAGATCCTAAGAAGCTGAGAGGCAAGATGTCATCAGATGCATTCTTTGTGCAAACTTGCCAAAAGGAGTACAAGAAGAAGCACCAGATGTTTCTGTTAATCTCTCAGAGTTTTCTAAGAAGTGCTTATAGAGGCAGAAGAACATTTCTGCTAAAGAAAATGAAAAATTTAAAGACATGGCAAAAGCAGACAAGGCTCATTGTGAAAGAGAAATGAAAACTTATATTCCTCCTAAAAGAGAAACAAAAAAGAAATTCAAGGATCCCAATGTGCCCAAGAGGCCTTCTTCAACCTTCTTCTTGTTCTGTTCTGAGTGTTGCTGAAAAATCAAAGGAGAACATCCTGGCCTCTCCATTGGTGATATCACAAGAAACTTGGAGAAATAAGCAGCCATAAGAGAAGAAGGCTGCTAAGCTGACAGAAAAGTATGAAAAGGCCATCTCTGGCCACCAGGATAAAGGAAAACCTACTGTAGCAAAAAAGGGAGTCATCAAGGCTGGAAAAAAGGAAGAGGAGGAGGAGGAAGAAGAGGAAGGAGGTGAGAAAGAAGAATATGAAGAGGATGAGGAGGATGAAGAAAAGGATGATGATGAATAAGTTGGTTCTGGTGCAGTTGTTTTTCTTGTCTATAATGCATTTAACCCCTCTGTACACAATTCACTCCTTTTGAAGAAAAAAATTGAAATGTAAGGCTGTGTAAGATTTGTTTTTAAACTGTACAGTGTCTTTTTTCTTGTATAGTTAACACACTACTGAATGTGTCTTTAGATAGCCCTCTCCTGGTGGTATTTTCCATAGCCACTAACCTTGCCTGGTAGAGTATAGGGGTTGTAGATTGGTGTGGAAATTTAAAGCAAGTTCTTGTTGATACACAGCAAAAATTAGTTATATATGGGGAGGGTAGTTTTTCATCTTTAGTTGTCTCTGATGCAACTTATATGAAATAATTGTTGTTCTGTAAACTGAATACCACTCTCTTTTTTTGAAAAAAAAGAAAGAAAAGTTGCAACTGTTCTGTGGACTTTCTGAATGCTTCTAAGTAAATACAATTCTTTTTAAAAAAAGAAAGGCCCAGGCTCTCATATATTCACTACTGAATTCTATAAGAAGTTGAGAGATCTAATGCCACTACTCTTCAAACTCTTCATAAAATTGCCAAGAAAGAAATACTCCCAAAGACATTCCTCAAAGCAAGTATTATCCTGCTACCAAAACCAAAGGAGGATCCATGCAAAAAAAAGAGAACTGCAGGCCAATTATTCTAATGAACCTGGACTCAAAAAAGATCAATAAGATACTGGACAACAGAATGCAGAAAATCATCAAGAATATTATACATCATGACCGAGTAGAATTCATCCCAGGAATGTAGGGATGGTTCAGCATATACATCAATTAATGTAGCATAACATATCAACATAATCAAACACAAAAACCATATGATAATCTCAATAGCTGCAGAAAGAGCATTTAACAAAGTTTAATATCCATTCGTGATTTTTTTAAGAAACCTCTATGAAAAAGAGAAAGATTGTCCTTATCTCAGCCTGACAAAAACCATCTATGAAAACCAACAACCAACATCTTACCAAACAGTCAGAAACTGAAAATTTTCACACTAAAATCAAAAATAAGACAACGTTGTCCACTGTTATTCAATGTAGTTCTAGAAACATTAGCCAGAGTAATAAGATAAGAAAAAAAGGATAGGAAAGGAAGAAACTACATTGTCATCCTTATTTGCACATGACATGATTCTCTACACATAAGACCCAAAAAGAAGAAATATATATGGTAAATACATGAAAAAGTGTTCACTTTTCACCTGAGAGATGCAGAAACAATATTGAGATTCCATCTCACTCCAGAAAGAAGGGAAATTATCAAGAAATTAACTAATAAAAAATACTGGTGTGCCCGTGGGGAAAAGGAACTTTTCTCCACTGTTGGTGGGAGTATAGACTGGTGCAACCATTGCGGAAATCAATGTGAATATTCCAGAAGAGGATTCGAAGTATCCTCCTGGAAGAATTAAACATGTCATACCACAAGGATATATGCACACCCAGGTTTAAAGTAGCATTATTTGTAGTAGTTAAACTTTAGAAACAATCCAAATTCCATCAGCGAAGGAATAGAACTTTGAAAAAGATGTGTTTCTTTAATACAATAGATTATTATTTAACCATAAAGAAGGATAAACTTGAGACATTTCTAGGTAAATGTGCTCACCTTGAGATCGTATTGTTAAGTGAAATAAATTGGTCACATAAGTAAATGCCACATTATCTCTTTGGTGTGAGAAACCAAAAGAGGAAATAAGATCCAAAAGGTATAATAGATACTGCAAAGTAGGAGAAATTGTCAAAAGAAGAGCGAAATAGAAGGAGGGAGAAGGAAGGGAAAGGAAAAAATTAAAGAAGGATAAAATGGTAACAAATCTTTGAAAATAAATGGGGTACTGGGGTTGAAAGAAAGAAAAAGATACTCCCCTGGAAAACATAAGGGCCTGAGTTCAATCCCTGGTTGCACCAAAAAAAAGGAAAAGAATTAGGAAAAAAAGAGGAACCAGGATATATCATATATAAGTACAAATTCCCTATGACAAATGTAGTGACTATGCATATCTACAATGTACCAATAAACTTAATTAAAACTTACTTAGTTCAATATTAATAGTAGCAAGTTACAGAAATCCTGAGAAGACCAAAAAGGAAAACTTAACAAGGGTCAAGAGAAGTGTAAAATTATCCAAAAGTATCAAGCTCAAACAGTTTTCTCATTCAAAGGCCATCAACAAGGACTGTAAAATTTTCGAATAGTAAGCTTCATTTCTGTAGAATTCTAAAGACTGAAAGACTCACTTTGTCTTTTCACAGTTAAACCTTTTAGTCACATTGACAAAAATCTCCCTGAAATTAGAATTTAAGATACAAATGAACATTACCTTTCTTCTGATATGTAAAAGTCTTTCTTTCATAAGAAAAGATACAATGATGAATTTGCAACCTGCTTATCCACACATATAAGGATTCCTTCATGTCATATGTAAGAGATCCAATAGGCATAGCTTTATCTAAAAATTGTCATTATTCAGAATTAGAAGCATAGCCCCTATTTAGGCAAATATACAGGGCTAAGTTTATATTGCATACATGCATCCTGCTTTAAGTTTTGTTAAAATCAATTGTTGTATCCTCAGTTCTGAGTCTTTGCAAAAGTACTATTTGCCTATGGACGATGATGCCATTAAAATTTTAAAAATTTTAATTTTCTTCTTGGCTATTTAAAATGTTAAATCTGTAGTACTTGTAGGAGTGAATTTCCAATCACTCAGATGTTAGAATGAAGTGGTTATAAAACTTTGTTTTTATTCTTTCTCCTATTTCTGTTTGAACATGGTAAAAGTAAAGAGAGCCACAGATGGACACATCCCAAGGTCACCTGATAAAAACCAAGGCATTTGTCAAGGAGTCCCAGGATCCCCAGAATTCTAGCTACAACTGGTTGTCCACCTTGGGAGCAGTCCCAAAGCCTTTATACACAAGCACAAAGGAGGGCATGTTTGTCTCTTATTAGCAATGGGGACTTTGGCTGAAACACTAATGTGGAGCTCTACTTCTCTTGAACTCTGCTGCTTGCCAAAATTCTCTTGAGGGATCCCTAAGAAGGCTTTCTTTCTCTTATACCTTTCTATAATTTTCATTTTGCTTTTGAAGAGGACTGGAAAATGGTCCCTCTTCCAGAATAAAAAGGGTATGCCACTTACATTTGGCTTCCTAATGGGAAGAGCAACTGAAGACAATATAAACAATACATGGAGAGTAGAAAGTAGATAGATTCTTTCAAGAATAGCCAGGCACAGCCAAACCTCCACATAGCCCCTGCCTTACTTCTCTGGGTCCTTGGAAGAAGCTGAACCACAAGGATCCAGAGAGTGAGTGTCATGAAGCGGACTCATTTATTTCAATCCTAGATAAGCTCTAGCTATTACAAAATGAGTCTCAGTAAATAGCACAATCCTGACCAATTCATGCACACCCAAATTCCTCTACTTTGTAGGTCAGATCCAAATGGGGTCTGGGAAATTGTGAGACACCCTTGGACACAATAAACTGAAATGGTTAGCAGGGGCTACTTTGAGAGTGTGGAGGAGGCAAACAATTCTATATTTTTGAGTTTTATGAGAAAATAGAGCAAATGGAGACATAGCAGCACATCAGGTTAAAATTAACTCTCAGTTATTGTGGACTAATCAGGTCCAGAATCTCCCAAATGAGTATATAGTAAAGGCTAAATAAAAGAGATAAATGTAATGATTTAAGGGCTACAGGAAGATCAAAACCCTGTCACAAAATGTAAGACTCTTTCAGGACTAAGACCAAGATCTCTGGTCTTAGTTATCAGAAGAAGGTAGGGTAATACTCAAGAAGGGGAGGAACTACTCAAGACTTATCCAAGTAAGAGAAGTTAATTCAGAAGAGCTATGTTAACTCCAGGAAGGTCTCTACCCCA
This sequence comes from Ctenomys sociabilis, assembly GCA_004027165.1. Classification (NCBI taxonomy): domain Eukaryota; kingdom Metazoa; phylum Chordata; class Mammalia; order Rodentia; family Ctenomyidae; genus Ctenomys; species Ctenomys sociabilis. The sequence goes on from PVKA01030444.1 coordinate 19,887, forward strand.
GAGTTAGGTGCCAGAGGCTACAGTCTTTATCTGGTTGAGAATAGAGCCATGTATCCTTAACAGTGACCTTACCTTTTGTGGCATCATGAGTATATCCACCATTACAGGCCTCAGTAGGGACTGGCGACTCACAGAAATTCACTTATTATTCTAAATTACATCTCCAGACAAGGAGCCTAGGTTTTGGACAGACTCATGAGTAAACATGGAAAACCAATTGGTTAATTTAAGTCCTGCTCAGTGCTGCTTCCATCAGTAACATAATCAGGAGGTAATATGAAAGCTCTTTTTTAGAAAAAAGATCAAGCAGTCATTAAAAAATATCAAGAGTAGCTGAGAGAGGGGCCAAAGACTTACTTGCAAATTCTTGCTTAGACCATCCTAAGGCTTGAAAGCCCTTTCACACTAAAGTATCTGTCCTTAAAGTTGACTTTTCTCCTCTCTATGGATGATCCTTTTCACCTAGTTAGCTTTCTTATACAAATGTTCAGCCATACAAAGACTTTAAAACAAATACTAACTATTCAAGTTGCACCTTATGCCGACTTAAACAATGGTATTGTATATCATGTACCCAAGATGTGCAAATCAGGGGTTGCTGACAATATCTGAAGTTAACTCAACATTATAAATGTATGACCAAATTTTTAGGAAGTAAGACTGGCTACAATGTATAGATACTTGAACAAGTTGATGGCTCCTTAAAAATCAATATATAGCTATACCTTCAGGTTAATGGTATAATCATGAAGGCTGCACTTCAACATCTTACATAGACTAGTGGTAAGGAGACATACACATTTGTTTCATATTTCTCATATTGCCATGCTAAGTTGTGTGGTATAATAAAGACCTTGTGCATCAAATCCATTGTTATTTACTGAAAATATATTCCTCATTACTGTAGTTTGATCCCAAGGTTGTGAACAAGTCATTTGTTGGGCTGACTTGAGATTCATGAGTACTTTCTGTAAGAGTAGAAAGAGACATTGAAGTGGCACTAGAGCAATTGAATCGATGTGCAAAAAGAGAGGCCTAGAAAATTGTCCCTAGAACATATATGACAAACACTGCATCCTTTTTTTTTATTCTTGAGGACTTTTACTTTGTGTTAGCTTAATTGAGCAAATGTACCTTTCTTGTATGTCCTTGAGAAAAGACAAACATAGAGGAAAGGTTAGCCAAAAATCAGGTCAGGAACTATAGAATCATTGTATTCAGGTGACAAACAGGTTATTTCATATACTTTAGGTAAAAGAATCTGATAGGGACAGTAGTCCATCAAGATGTCTTCAATGCACATTTGCACTTAGTGTGAGCACAAAAATGCAGGACTGCTCCACAGAGAAGTGACTTCAGCTCTCATCACTATCCCTTCAAATTGGGGTCAGGCCTGCCCTAAAGTGGTACATTGGTGGTACCAAACAAAGGGGGCAGTTTGCTGACATTCCATGGAAGCAACTGCCAATGCAGCAGAGCTTGTCTCTTGAATTCAGAGCCAGCGTTATCCTGGCCCTCCTCACCATGATTCTTTTTCGTCTTGGTTCTCTTTCTTCTTCCTCTTTTCTCTTTTGTATGCCCTGGACCTTTCTGCAGTGAGGCCCAATTAACAATAGCAACCAAGATTTAGCTTTGTGATTTGTGTGCTTGAAGTTCTCCATTCTAAAGCATTCAGGAGTCTTATCTCACATTAGGATTCTGATTAAGTGGCTCTTGCCTTGCCTCCCTCCTAATCTTGTTATAAGGACAGAAGATTGTTGAATTCTTCGTATCTGTAATGGGCTCAGAACTCCCCAGAGAGAAGTTTTCTATTTAAGACAATAAAAATAACTCTCATTGCAATTAATAAAAGAAAAATGAGGCTCCCTATGTAGAATCTAAATAAGCCTCCAGCATATTAAACTTTCACAAAGAGGACTTGCTGAAGACTAAGGGCTGCTATGATCCAGCAGGGCACCAACCCAAATAGGACAGAGAAACAGGTGACATTGGGTGTCATCAGGGCTGTCAGTTGCCACAAGTTAAAACATCTCCAGCAAGCTTTACCACGACATCCCATGGGAAAGCACCACATCCTCAAAATAGAAGTGAGTCTCTGACAGTCATTCTCTGATGCACCACTCCACTCCTCCAGGAGAAGGAAGCCTTGGGGAACTGCACGTGGCACAGTTGTTATTTGGTTTAACCTTAATCTTGCTCTAGTACAGAACATTTTTCTCTAAACAAGAATGTATCTTTGAAATGAGGAAGACCGTGTTTTGGATCGGCCTCTCTGGTGTTATTTTAGTGATGTGAGCCAAGTTGCTTAACTTCTTGGAACTTCAACTTCCCCACTTGGTAATTGGGATTGTGTGTCAGATTTTACAGCATAAAAAATAACTTCAAATTGTCAGTGTCTTTAAAAAAGCATTCCCTTGTCCACGGGTCAGAAAGTAGTTTTAGGTCCACAGAGATTAGCTGGGATTAGCAAGGCTTGGTTCCAGGCAGTGAGTTGAACTCAAATGTTTCCTTATTATCGTTGGACCAGTGGCAACCCAGGGAATATTTTTCTCATGAAAGGCCACAGGGGCCCATAGGAGCAAACCAAACTATGCATTCATATCTAAATGTAAGTTGTGTCTCCTGAGGTCTCACAAGTCAGACAGTGACATTAAAAATCTGAAGTCAAACAGGAGGGAAGTATGTGCCTACTGCCATAAAGCCCCTGAAAGCCACAAAGGGAGTGAAGAATTGAGACCCAATCTACCACAATCAAAATAATGACAAGGCTATTGCAAAGATTAACTGAGACCAAAATATATATATCCCAGGACATAGAATAAGAGCTAAGTAAATGACAGCTATCATTACAAGTAGTTATTATTATAAATATCTAACAAATAGTTTTCCTGATAACTATGCCTATCTACACAAAGTTTTTAAATGAGTCAGCTAGACATTACTTTATTACCCCTTAATCAATTTTATTAACTGTAATTACTAAAGTGTTGCCCCAGGCTTATGCTTCTTGTCTCTATGCAACTCTGCTAATGCAAGTAAACCAGGGAAATCTATAAGGAGACCCCACAGAAACTCAGAACTGGGGAGATTTGTCCTTGAGCCCCAGGCTCCCTGTGCTTAACAGCTTTTTTCAGTGGCACTAGTTTTATTTAACAGAGCAAAAGTCTCTGAACAGTCCTATGTCCCTGTCTTAATTAGAAACTATTACACCACTGAAAAATTGATGCCCTTCTTCTCTATACCCACATAGGGCTCATGGGAGAGCTGGTATAGTATTATGGTGACTGATGTCTTATTTTATCTCATACAATCTCTCTTTTGCCTCCTACTTCCTGTAGGGAAGGACCTTTGGTTGGTGGTGTAGGCAAGTTGTTTTATTCTCTCATGATGGTCTTATGAATCCTTCTAAATCTACAGCCTCTCCCTCCTGCCTTCATTCGCATGTATACTTCCTCCCATTCACCCTTCATGGGGAATTTAGAAGTATAGTACCTAAGGCATAAGGAATCAGCCTATTTAAACTAGCATGGTAAGATTTCAGAACATCTCAAATCCCCTAGGAAAGCTAAGTTTTGAGATCTGAAATAACATTCCTGGGTTGAAATATCCAATCCTTCACCATTTAGCTAGACCCAGCACATATTATTTAAACTCTTTATGTCTTCTTTTCAGCAGCTATAAAATGAGATTAAACACACCTGCCTCTAACTAGTGCTGATAGGATCAGATGAGCTCATTTATTGCAGAGAAAATATTTATTGAGTATTTGTGAGTGCCAGATTCTACGGATAGAAGAAAAGGCCTCTTTTCTCTCTAGTGCTTACAGGGTGGTCCTAGGCACAGAATAAAAGCTCAGCAAACCACCACTCTTATCCTTTGAGTTGATCTGATGGTAACAGATGCAATAGTTAACAGTAGATACAATTTGAGAACATACACAAATGCGTATCTTAGAGCTACCAGAGGACACCTATGCTGGGACCATGAGGGCACCCTGAGGCCTGCAGATAATGACCAGGGAGGCTATAGGAGCATAACTACACAAGAAACTCAAGGTATTGCCTATTTACCTCTGAAAAGAGACGTATTTCAGACTTTAACAACTAGTGTGGTATTGCTAGCAATACTATGAGGCTATAAACCATAAATATGAATTTATTATCTAAAGCCATAGCATGCATTGCTATTGTTTGATATTTATCTTTTCTACATTAAAGGAAGAACACTTATATATGTTGCTTCTCCTGGCCAATGATACAAGGAAAATTTACTTTGTGTGAAGCTGATATTCCTCTTTGACTCTGAAGTTGACCCTGGATATGGCCAAGAAGAAACCATCTACCACACAACAATGAACCCTCTCCAACTGCCACATGAGCAGACTCAAAGCTAAGGACAGCTTCATAATGCTAGGTGTCAGGGATTGCATGTCTGGAAGCTTGGGTGCTCCACCAACCCACGACCTTACTGAGAACCCTCCTTGAGGACCTGGGAGTGTCAAGTTTCCCTAAAATCATCAAGTTGGCATATTAAAAAAAAGAGAGAGAAGTTGAGTGAGCCTCTCCAAAGAAAGCAGAAACAAGCAAAAGAGGCTACAAAAGAAGACAAGACAGAACTTCTGTGACATTCATTCCAACCATAGTAAAACGATGGCTTGAGAGAGTATCAGCATTCTGCCAGTATCTTGTGCTTTTTGACAGCCTTCATCCCAACTCCCAAACACTCAGGGTGGGGGTAACTGAAGTAGCATATTCCAGCCAACAAAAAAATACATATAAAGAATATTATTGGGGCCCTGGCCGCCAGGTCCTGAAACGACCCAGAGCACAGGCCTGGCATGTGAGTGACACCATCCAGGCCACCGGATCCTGAAGTGACTCAGAGTGCAGGCCCATCATAGAACCCTTCAGCAGAACTCCCTACAAAGAGCCTAGAGGCAAGACCCAGGAGCAGAACATCTTGCCAGAGTGACACAAAAGGTTCACCTGCAAGGCTGCAGCAGGAAGAAGTGGAGCACAGCAGCCAGACACAACTGGAAGAATCTGAACTTCCTAGATCCAGATCTGGTGCTAAGGTAATAACTATCTAAGCTCTACCCCAAAGGTCAAAAATCATGGTATACAAAATGACAAAGAGAAGAAACAAGAAGCAGTCTCAGGCTCCGAGTCCACCCAGTACAAATGCAGAAGACACTAGCATAAAGGAAACTGGAAATCACACACCTGAAATCTCTGAAATAGAAGTGTTGGAAGTAAAGAAACAACTGCAGAAAGGTATGGAAGAGATCAGGTCACAAATAATTTCTGAAGTAAAAAATATAGCGATAAACCGGGCGTTGTGGCACAGGTCTGTAATCCCAGCACTCGGGAGGCTGAGGCAGGAGGATTGTTGTGAGTTCAAGACCAGCCTGAGCTACAGAGTGAGCTTAAGGCCAGCCTGAACTGCATAGTGAGACCCTGTCTCAAAAAGACAAAAAAATAAATAAATAAATAAAAATAAAAAATATAGCGATAACTATAATCAAAGAAGTGCTTCTGAAGAATACACTGATAAAAAAATAGAGCAGAATATAGAAATGATGGAACCCCTGAATAAGCAACATAGGAACAAAATAGAATGTATGAAACAGATACAAAGTGATATACAGGAAAATAAAACCTCAATCACAAGCTGGCAAATCTGTTTGAATGAAAGTTAAAATAGACTTTCTGACCTTAAAAACACCATTGCAGCTAGTGAAAAAGTCAACAAAGATCTCTTAAAAACAAGTAGGATACAGGAAAAAATAATTCAACACCAGCAAGATGTTGCAAAGATGAACAGTGTGAGACTAATAGGAATCAATGAGAAGGAAGGAGTCAATACAAATGATATAAAAAGAATATGGATAGAAGTAATAGCAGAAAACTTCCCAAATATGGAACAACAATCTCACATTGATAGCCCAAGCATATCAAACTCTAAATAACATCAACCCAATTCAAACGACTCCCAGATATATAATAATCAAGATCCCAGATGTTCAGCACAGGAACAGTATACTAAAAGCTGCTAAAGAAAAGAAACATCACACTTAAAGGAAAACCCATTGGAATAACAGCAGATTCCTCTTCACAAACCATCAAGTCAAGAAGAGCATGGAGCAAAGTACTTCAAGTCTTGTAAGAAAACAAATTCTAACCCAGACTGATATGCCCTCTAAAATTCTCTTTCAAGTATAATGGAGAAGTAAAATACTTCCATGACAAAGAACAACTAAAGAATTTCATGATGACAAACCCAAGCCTACACAGACTACTAAATGATGTTCTAGAGAGGGAGCACAGTAATCACAACCCCATGAATGAGAATGGAAAGAACCCACCAAATAGGGCAAACAAACACAGGAGAATAAGAGATATACAATAATAGTCTTTGAATTATTCTTTTGTATACAGCAGCAAAATATTTCCATCAACACATTCTACAAATGGACTTCTCTTGCACTGTATGGGTTAAGATTCCATATGGGACTACAGGGTGGATTTCAAGAAAATAGTTGTAGCCTAATCCCACAGGTGACACCTGGCCACCAGTAAGTGTTATGGTCATTATCCATGTCCACAACACACTAGAACTTTGTACAATATTTTATCCCCAAACTGTCATTCATTTGTCATTCCAGCAATTATCTTATGTTTTATTCTTAGTATTTCTTTACTATCATGAAAACTTTTTCTTAGTTCAATTGTATTGAAACATTTAATTTTAAATTAATTAATATTTAATTTTCTGAATATTGCTTAATCTTAATTTTTGTTTTAAGATTTATACTGTATCTTTGAATTACAATTTCTCTAAAAGACATCATATGATATCTTCTCCTAGTATTAGAAACTTTAAAAATTATATTTCTATTTTCTGTTGACTTTATATTACTTCTTCCCTGTCCTTTATACACACATACACACACATACATATGAAAAACAAATATGTGTATAACCCGACATAAGATTGGTACTGTTTCATAGAAATCTTCAATGACCTTTTAAATAAGGGTCCATCGCATATATTTTATATAGTCCTGCATAACTATCACTTTGAGAGCTCTTTGTTGTTCATCCAGGAGCATACTGCAACTTCTTATACCTTTTGAATTATGCTCTTTGTTATATCCTATATGCTACATTAAAATATTTCAATTTTGTATAACTAGAAAATATTTTACTTTTAGTTTTCAAAGGTATGTTTGCTAGGTATAATATTCAAAGAGGATAGATCTTTTTTTCTTTCAGTCCTTTAATTAGTCTAGTTTCTTACACACTTGATCTTTTCTTTTTCTTTCTAATGTGGAATAAGATGTTATTTAATTTTGTTCTTCCATAGCTAATATTTTTTATGTATATGCTTTAACCATTTTTTTCTTTATAGTAAGTT
>PVKA01030445.1:0-27287 GCA_004027165.1 Ctenomys sociabilis
AGTAACTATTAATAATCTTCTGAATTTCCAGTGGGTCTGTGGTGATTTCACCCTTTTCATTCCTTATCGCTTGTACTTGAATTTTCTTTTGCTTCTTTTTGATGAGGTTGGCAAGAGGCTTATCAACTTTATTTAGTTTTTCAAAGAACCAGCTTTTTGTTTTGTGGATTCTTTGAACTGTTTTTTTCATCTCAATTGAATTAATTTCTGCTCTAATCTTTATGATTTCTTCCTGTCTTTGTGCTCTGGGTTTTGTTTGCTCTTCTTTTTCTAGTTGTTGGAGGTGCAACATTAAGGTGCTAATTTGTTCCTTTTCCATTTTCCTAATGTGTGAGTTTATAGCTATTATTTTCCCTCTAAGAACTGCTTTCATCGCATCCCATAAATTCCGGTAAGCTGTACTTGAATTGATTGGCTTTCTTTCTTACGTCCAGTTGGGGGTTTTGTTTTGTTTTGTTTTCAAGGTTATTTTTATTTTTTTTCCCTCTCCTTTTTTTCTTTTATGACTTAGATTAATCACCCTTCTTTCTATTTTCTTCTACTCATCTTCTTTCTCTCTTTTATCAATTATCTCACTTGATTTTATGATACTTCCATGTGAGAAAACATTGTCTCTTTTGTTTCTGGTTCACTTCAATACTCCCTTGCTTTCCTTTCTACTTGTTTGCTCATATGTCCAGAATTTCCCAAAACTTGAGTGATCATTCTTCGGTCTCCAGACTTGCTCTTAGTATATTTCACAACATTCATCTCTCTGTCTTGCCCCTAATCCATCCTAACATCACCCACTACAACAGGGTAAAATTACTACACTATAGGGGAAATCATTACATGCAAGTTCCTGTATATTTTGAGTTCTATTGTATCACTGTAGAATTTGCTCCTATGGTTGAAGATATCTGGTTAACAGTTACCATAGCTTGTTATTAACCAGGCTATCTTGAGACTGTTGTTCCTGCTACCAGTACTAATTTAGCTATGATACCATATCTGCTATAATGTTTTTCTCCATTCTATGACAATACTATAATTGCTTAAGGTAATAACTATCACCATAGTTTAGTACCAAAGAATTGGGTGCTGAGCCAACTAGATAGCAATTTCTAATCCTTAATACATTATAAATTTAGTTTCTTGAGTTAGACACAAATACCAAGAATGGCCTATATAGGGTAAGGGAGATAACTTAGTGGTATAAGCAGTAGCCTATCAAATGCAAGGTGCTGAGTTCAATCCCCTCTACGAATAAATCAACAAATAAATAAATAAGTAAATAGCTACATCTAGAAGACATCCCTGAGGAACAGATATGTCTTAGGGAAGCCATGATACTAGCAATAAAGTTATGTACCCGAAGAAATTTATAAGCATTGACACTGGAAACAAAATAAAACACAAAATTAAAATGACAAGGCACAGAAACAAAACACAAACCCAGCTCACCTATGACAAGTCCAGGGTAGAATAAAATAGAAGAAATCAGAAGCCAATGATTGCCATTTTCTGAAAAGGGAGCAACTGAAGCATCAAAACAAACAGAAAAATATAAATATATAGAAAATATAATCTCTATGGTGAAAAGAGAAATGGGAATCAAAATGAAAGACATTAAATGTAGAAATATAAAAAACAGAACTGAGGAAATGATGGAAACCACAAATGCCCAGCATAACAAAGAAGTGGAATCCATGAAACAGATCCTAGTAATTAAAAACTCTGCTGAAAGCATATGGAACAGACTGCAGAAAGGGGAGGATAAATTATCAGACTTAGAAGATAAGATTGTGGCTAGATGTCATGAAAAGATATTTTAAAAATAACAAGAGATCATAAAAATTCAACCCAACACCTATAAGATGAATCAAAGAACATCAACATAAGTGTGATCTTACTCAGTGAGAAAGATAAAGACAGCAGAAGAGCCATAAAAACATTCTCATGAAAATAAAGACAGAAAATTTCCCAAACATGGATAAAGAATTTTACAAACAAATAAATGAAACATATAGAACTCCAAATATCCCTGACCAAAATAAATCAACACCAAGGCATATAATAACACCAGAAATTCAGTGCAAGAATGGAATACTATAAATGGTTGGAAAAAAGAAACAGATTGTCAAGAAAGGAAAACCGATCAGAATCATGGCAAACTTTTCCAAACAAACCCTCAAATGAAGGAGAGTTTGAAGTGAGGTATTTCAAGCACTAAAAGAAAACAACATTCGATGCAAATTGATGCACTCTGGCAACATTATTTTTCAAATTCAGTAGACAAACAAGATATTTCCATGACAAAGAACAACTGAACAATTTCAAGAACACCAAACGAGTTATTCAGTAATTTCTCATAATGATACATTACAAAGAGTAAACAAAGATCAGAATCACAAGAATAGCAATAGAAAGAGGGCAGCAGGCAACATGAGCACTTAAGCAGAGGAGAAAAAATAGGGAACCAAAAACAGGAAAGATAGCATAAAAAAAAAAAAGCCAATACAGATTAGTTAAAACCATTTATTTAAATGATCCCAACTCAAGAATCTGTTCAAGAGTGAGGAATACACTGAGATGAGGAGAAAGACAGGAGCAGGGTGTGGATGGGGAGCTATATCTATGTATGTATGCAGGATGGCTTGTATAATCGTGTTCATTTCTGCTGGTCTATAGAAAGGAGAAGTTAAGGTTTAATTTTTTTCTTCTTAATTTCTTACAATGTTTTGTTCTAATTTTGCATACATATATCTAGTAATCTAAGCAACTAATTTAAAGACAATATTATGCAATACAATAGATACTATAGAATTTATATTATTGTGTTTAGTGAAATTTTGTATCATTCCAAATTTTTAAATTATGATTATTTTGTATTGTCTTCAATAAACAAAGAAAAACAAACAAACATACAAAAAAGAGAAACAGAGTGGCAGAATTAATCAAGATTTAACAATATACTGTATTTAAGAAACACAATTAACTCAAAAACGAAATTCATGGACTGAAAGTCAAATAATGGAAAACAATACTCCATGTGATAGGATCCCAGAAAGAAGTAAAGGTAGCGATTCTATTTGAAGACAATGTGACTTTCAAGCAAAGACTGACCAAAAAAGACAAAAAATGGTAACTATATACTCGTGAAGGGAAAGCTCCAAAACGAAAAGATAACAATCATAAATATATATGTACCAAATGCTGGGGTACTCAAGTACATAAAACAAATATGTACAGACATGAAAAATCAAATAAGCCCTAAAAAATTAAAAAGGAGTTCCTTAATACCCCACTCTCACAAATAGATAGATGAACTAGACAAAATATCAATAGAGAAATATCAGAATTTCACCAAATCTGCAAACAAGTGAAATTAGTAAATGTGTAGTGTTCAGCCTATACAATCAAATTAAACACTTTTAAAAAAACAAACATTTTTTTGGGGGGCTGTACATGGGATGTTCTCTAAAACAGACCAGACATGAGTCATAAACCATGCTTAAGTAAATGAAGAAATAGCCTTATACATATTATGTGACCATATTGTTATGAAATAGGAACTCAGTGGCAAAAGAAACCATGTAAATATGTGGAAATTAAATAACATTCACCTTAAAAAGCAGTCGTAATAAAGGAAACTAAAGAAGAAATTAAGCAGTAACTGAAATTAAATGATAATGCCTAAACAACATATCAGAACTTATGGGATGCAGTGAAAGCATTTCCTAAAGGAAATTTACAGTGATAAAATGTCACATTAGAAAAATAGAATCAACTCAAGTAAACATAATTTGGAACCTCAAACTTGTAGAATAAGAAGAACTCAAACCCAAAGCTCATTTGAGGGAGGGAATTATAAAGATAAGGACAGAAATGAACACGATTGAGACTAAGAAAACAATACAAAAAAATCAATGAATTTAAGAGTTGGTGCTTTGAAAGACTGAATAAAATTGATAAACCTTTACACAACCTCATCAATAAAAGGAAAGACCCAAATTCAAGCAACTAGGAAAGAAAAGAGGTAAATCACTTTGGATCTTATAGAAATTCACAAGATCGTCAACACCTACTTTGAGAACCTGTATTCTAATAGGGTGAAAAACACAGAATTAATTGTCAGATTCCTGATGCATATGAATTAACAGAACTGAATCAAGAAGATTGTACACCATATCCAAGTAGTATTCATATCTTGGATGCAGGGATGATTCATCATATGCAAAACAAATCTAAGTAACCAGATAATAGTCAATTAAATTAAAAATGTAATTAAAAATTTACCTCCAAAGAAAAGGCCATGTCCTAACTAATGCACTGTTAAACTCTTCAAGAAATTTAGAGAAAATCCACTAATGCTAAAGTCCTTTAGTGACATTTAAAGAAATCAATGCTTCTAAAATCATTTCCGAAAGCATTTGATAGGAAACCCAGAGGATGATCCAACCAAGAAAGAAAAATATAGGCAATCTCTCATTAGAGAAAATCATTAAGATTGTACACCATAACCAAGTAGTATTCATATCTTGGATGCAGGGATGGTTCAACATATGCAAATCAAAAAACATATTTCCTCTATCATCATGCAATAACATAAAGTCAAAATGTATTAGAGGTCAAATATTAAAATAGAAACACTAAATTTACTGGAAGATAAATTAGGCACAAGTCTTGAAGACATAGATGTAGGCAGATACTTCATGGAGAAAACACACACTGCAAGGGAAATAGTACAAAGAAGCAAAAAATGGGATCTCCCATTAGTAAAAAGCTTCTGCTCAACAAGGAAATCATTAACAAAGTGAAAAGACGGTCCACAAAGTAGAGAAAAATGAGAGCCAGTTATCTCACAGACAAAGGACTTATATCTAAAGCACATAAAGAATTAAAAAAAAATCAGAGCCCAATTCAAAGACCCAATCCAAACATGGCAGTGGATATGAATACACTCTTCTCTGATGAAGAAGTACAAGTATCAAGTAAATAAATGAAAAAATTTCCTGCATCACTGATCATTCAAGGCACGCAAATTAAAATAAAAGTGAGATTCCATCTCACCCCAGAAGGAATGTCTATCATCAAAGGATCAACCAATAACAAATGCTGGAGGGCTGTGGGAAGAAAAAAGAAATCAATCTTCACTGTTGGAGGGAATGTAAATTGGTACAACCACTGTAGAAAGCAGTATGGGAATTTCTAAAAAAAAAAAAAAAAAACTGGGATTGCAGGTCCCATTTGAACCAGCTGTTCCCCTTCTGTATATTTTCCCAGAAGAAATAAATACATCATTTCACAGTGATATATATGCACCCATGTGTATAGCAGCATAATTTGTACCAGGTAAATCTTAGAAACAACCCCAAAATCCATCAATAGAGGCTATTTGGGTAAAAAGACGTGATATTCTAATACAATGGAGAACTGCTCAGCCATAAAAAAGATACATTTAAGAATTAATTGAGGACCATACTCATAAGTGAAAAAAATCAGACTCACATGCTTGAATGTCCTATTATCTTCCTGGTATGATAAACTGAAAGAGTAAATTAGGTCCAACATGTATAATCGGTACTGTGAACTATGAAGAAATTGTTCAAAAGGAAAGAGTAAAGAGAAACTAGGGTGGGGGAAAGGGGAAAGGAATGGCTGGAAAAGGAAAAGAAAATGTAATGTAGTTATACTACTAATTTCTCTTAGTTCATTGAAAATGATGTTTGTGCTAACATCATTTGGAGAATTTTTCTCCTCATATCTTATATTCTGAGTATCTACTTTGAAGCTAACAACACACAATATAATAATTATTTTTATTCATCTACCATTTTAAAGTTTTGTTTTTTTCTATAAAATATTAAAAATTGCAGTATTGGATAGTGAATCATGGACATTATCACTGAGCTAGTTCTCTAGTCATTTTATTTATTTATTTTTTTGTTTTCAGGCAGTCTTCCTAAGTTTACCAGGCTAGATGTTTAAGATTCAGGGATATCCAGAAACATGGGGAAATTCTTATACTTTTATTGTTTTCTTCTTTATGTACAAGTAGCATAAGAATTAACAAAGGGTTATTTAATTCAATTCCACAAAAGTTCCAATGTATTTTTTCAGTTAGTTGTAGGTAATACAGTTAGTCAAGCACTGAACTTATTGCTATAGTGAATAATACAGAGATTCTGCCTTCACTAAACAGTAAACAATTTTAAAATGTTGATTGTAAAAGAGTACTCATTCATCTACTGATTTCACTGTTGTTTTCAGGAAACATTGATCTATGTGAACTGGTAAGTGACCAAACCAGGTAAAGAGGTTGAGACTGGGAGTGTGTTATGGTTTATATCTAAAATATTATCTAAAATTATCATGTCTTCAAAGGTGGGGATTTCAAAAGGTGATTGGATCATGAGGGTGGTAAATGTACAGTGGATTAAGCCACTGATAAGATAAAAATTTGATGACATTGTTGAGAGCTAATGTAAACTACAGAGGTGGGGCCTAGTTGAAGGGAGTGAGTTATGTGAATTGTAACCTTGGAGCTTTTATATTATCCCTAGTGTCTTCCTGTATGGCACTTGCTCTCTCTGCTTCTCAACTGCTATGAAGAGAATAACCCTCCTCCACAAATGCTCCTGCCCTAATGATTTCATCTCCACATGAGCCCAGAAGCAGTGAAGCCAAGTGACCATGGATGGATCCTTGGAAAATGTGAGCCAAAATAACCCTTTATTTCTTTAAATTGATTTTCTCAGGCATTTGGTTCCTGGGACAAAAAGGTGACTAACACTGAATGGGAGAAGATGATGAAGTTGATAAATATTTCAGGAAGATGAAATGATGTGTTGAAGGTCTAGAGACTGACTAAAGAGAGCATGGTACATTTGACAATGCTGCAATATATGCTGAAGAAATAGAGGAAAAAAATAGCACCAGATGAAGATGGAAGGAAAGATTTAAAACACACAAGCATATTAATTCTCACAGTCTAGTGCTTTGCTATAAAGGCAAAGATTATTCTTTGAATGTGGAACTTCTGATTGGAAATTTTCAGGACTCTTTCTTGCATAAACTATATCCTTAATATCTCTCATTTGATTTCCAGTTTCAGTTTTACAGAGCAACTTTAAAGCAACTTTTCTTAAAGCAACTTTTTATGAAGTCTTTGCAAAGCCTTGAACTTAGATTTTATGGAAAAGTAACAGATTTCAGACCCAACTTTCTTTTCTAGCTGCAACAGTAGTTTATTTTTCATACTCATGTTTAATAAATATACACTGAATTATAATATCAAGCAAAATTAAGTTCAATGGATTCGGCAACAATATAACTAATTCTTGGTAAATTTTCAACTGAGTGTGTGAGGGGACAAGTATAAGAATCTATAGGAAGCACGTTAGCTGTTCATGAACTTGTAGTGTATCTTACCATTGATCCATAGATTATATAATTAGGAAGAAAAGACATAAATTTAATCCATGAAGACAGTGAAGTGAAAGTCAGTAAACAGAGCTTTCACTACATTTAAAACAGCAAAATGGAGTAATCAAAAAAAAATACTCAATATATACTTATAAAAACTTATCTTTTAAATGTGTCCTCAAGTGTGCATTGGCTAAGAATGTCTAATATTTATTCAGTCCTAACATTGTTTTATGCATATTATTTTATGTAACCCTCACACAATCCTTATGAAGTTATATGATGAGACTATTTTGTAGATGTACTGATCAGAAAAATGACACTTATCAGAAAAGATTTGGACCAAGGTGAACTAGAACTCATTGTTACTATACTCTGTTGCTAACAACCAAAAATGTCAGGTCATACCATGTGGTACCACATTGCCTGTTTTTTTTTTTTTTTTTTTTTTTTTTTTTTTTTTCCTCAGAACCAGGGATTGAACTCAGGCCCTTGTGCTTGCCAGGGAAGCACTTTTTCTACTGAGCCATCTCCCCGGCCCCTGCCTACTATTTTATTAAAGAATCAAAGTGGAACACTCTAAAGCAGAAAGCACACTACATATGGCAATGCCACTAGCCAAACTGCTTTACTTTCCATTCTCCTTCACATGGTGACTGTATACTTTTGAGCTTGCAGAATGATCAAGGGCCAAAATCAGATGCTGTCTAAATTTATTGAAGTGCTTTATCAGCAGCAGTGTCTTTTTCCAGTAGCAACTTTTTAATAATGTTTTCCTCATTAATTTTCCCTCTGGACTTAGCTGTCATTTGTGGAAGCTCAAAGGCAATCATTCTCACTTGGTTTTAACATTACAAAGGCCATTCACATGTCTTCTGCCTGTACGATCACTGCAGATAATCTGTCTTCCAGTCTTTCATGAAAGTATAGGGAAAGAGAAGATCAGACTTTAAGTCATATATATATATATATATATATATATATATATATATATATATATATATATGTATTTCACTACAAAATGGTCTTTCTTTTATATCCCCTTTTTTGTTAAGTTTTGTCAGAGATGGGTATTTCATTGCCATTCAAATATTGGAGATGTGTGAATTCCGCAAAATAATCCAATATAGTCCAGTAGTCCATAATAGTAGTGGGTTATACACAGAACAATAGTTAGGATACATATACAGCTACTTACTTTTGGTACAATGAGAAGAAAGATTTGTACTAATAGTGTTTAGACAAGATACCAAGTCTGCGTCCTGCACTATGAACAACTACTATGAAGACAACAGTATGCAATGTATTAATTATTGTAACTGTCTCATTGCTATTTCTTTCTCAATAAAATTAATTTAAAAAGGAATTTAGGTCTCTTTGCTATGGCTGAGCTACATTAGCCCTTATAATGAAAAAAGGTGAGGCAGAGTCCCACTGAAAGAGAGACAGCTAGACATATTAATCAGCTGTTGCAAGTTGTACTGCAGAAAAATATACATCAGGGAAGAAAATTATGCCACAAAGAATGAGGGACTTCTGGCATTTCGAGTCATGGGAACTTCTATCGAGAATGTTCACAGGAGCCAAGCACACTTTCTGTGCAGATCATCTAGAAACTCTGAAGAGGCAAATTTAAGATCAGATGGAACCTTCTTTCTGCAAGATGCTAGAGGCCAGATTAAGAATGCAATTTTGTTGAAAGCCAGAGGCACAGAGTTGCCATAGAAACACATACCTGAGAAAACTTCACAGCTCTGTTCAAGAGATGTGAGGTCAAATCTTTTCAGTCTAAGATTGAGCAGTTTGGATCTAAAACTCGATATTCAGATTAGACTCAAAAGAGCAGATTCATGATTTCTGAACCACTAAAGAAATCTATAAAGGGCTAACCAAAAACTAGTCCAGTTCTATTAACACCTAAGTGAAACTCAGAGTCATTAATAAATATGCCAAAGACCAAGTATAGTGGTGCATGTCTGTAGTTCCACCATTCAGGAAATTGAGGCAGAAAGCTCAATGTGAACTACTACTATGGACTATTGGACCATACTGGGTTATTTTACTGAATTCAAGTACCTACAATCTGTAGACTCATTTCAAATGTGAAAAGGTCCTTTAAAGACTTCTCCAAATACATCTTCTCTACCTGCAGTGGGACACCAATCTCTGAAAAAACAAAATGAAAAAGGGGGATATGTTGGGAGCCATGAAGCTAGGAAATCAATCGAATATGTGTAGGTGGGACTTGGCCCAGTCTAAAAGCAAACAAGCAACATCACTCCTGAGATAAACATCTTGTCTGATTAAGGTCAGCTATCAGTTGCTAGGCAGTCTAGTGTTTTGCGTTACTAACTTCACAAAAGTTTAAATAAAGGACCGTTTTGATGTGGAAAAAGAGGAAAAAATATATATGTATACACAAGAGAGTAGGATAGATGCACAGCTACTTTCTTAGCTCACTGAGAATAAATGTCTGTACTAAAATTATCTCGACAAGATTTCATGTCTGCATGTTGTCCTCTGAATAACTACTATGCAGACAAGAATATGCAATGTATAGGGGTTGGGGAGATGGCTCAGTGGAATAAGCACTTGCCTGGCAAGCTCAAGGGCCTGAGTTTAATCCCCAGTTCCACAAAAAAAGAGAGAGAGAGAAAAGAAAAAAAAGAATATGCAATGTATTAATTATTGTAATTATTCTATTAATCTGTTTTGAAACTGTTTCATTGCTATTTTACTGTTTTTTCTCATTAAAATCAATTAGAAGAAAAACTCAGTGTGAATTCAAGGCCAGCCCAGGCTACTGTGTGAGTTCAAATCCAGCCTAAACTACATAATAAGGTCTTGTACCAAAAAATTTTAAAGGAGCATATCAACAGATTGCTGATGATTTAATACTTCTGCTCCTCAAAGGACTGTAGTATGTCAGCTCTGAGGTTATTTTGATCAAATTTTGTGATATTTATATTTTCTTTCTTCTCTTTTGGTGAAACTGGGGATTGAACTCAGGCCCTTGTACTTGTCAGGCAAGCGTTTATTCTACTGAGCCATCTCCCTGGCTCCTTATATTTTCTTTAAAAAATACAATTTTATTAAAAACAAGGAGAGTGGTATGTTTGTTTATTAGGTCTGAAAAGTTGGGACAGGAAAGTTTGTGTATTTTGGGATGGGAAAGATTTTAGCCATCCTCATTCCAAACAAATTCAAATAAAATAATAATGACTGAGAAATGACTGCAAGATCAAACCCCAAAGGAAGAGAAAAGACAGAAAAAAGGATCAGGCTACAAGGAATCAGCCTTAACGAGAAAAGAGGCATGGTCTTTCAACTAGCTAATAAGGTGTGTGTTATGAAATTTTGAAATTCAGTATAGTGAAAAGCAGAGAGAATTAAAAATAATGAGAGTTATAGCTCTCTATTTCCCTGTGGTGGGTTACATTTTGACTTCCATTCACTTTTCCCTTGCATGTTCATGTAATTTAGTGACTTTTGTTTCCATAAAAGAGGTGGAATATGTCTCTCATTCATTAGTTGGATTCTATCGTATAACTTGCTTGGTATTGGAGTAATATAGAAGTCAACAATGAGCCAGGAGGGCCAGCCAAATAGCTCAGCAGATTATAGGGCCTACAAGGAGGTGCAGGAGGCAGGCAGGGATTCTATCCCTGGGCCTACAATACCAGCCCTACCCCTGGGGTGCGCTGAAATGCCAATTTGAGAGTGGATGTGGTGGCGTGTGCCAGCTCTTGGGAGGCTGTAAACAGGAGAATCACTATGAGTCGATCCAGTAGTGAAACACTGAACACTGTGTAAACCCTTCCCTAAAATGCAGAGAAAAAAAAAAAAACAAAAAAAACCAATGAGCCAGGAATAAGTCTGGGCTTTAACAGGCATTCTGTGTTTCTGCTTGTTTTTGCATCCTAGGATGAGGACCATGCAAAGGAGTGACTTCCTGCTTAGATTAACTAATTCCCAACTAAATACAGAGTCACAATTGAGTCCAGATTAGACTGGCTAGGGCTAAGCAAACCTGAAGACCATTAGGAAATTGTAAATTCTTTAAGGTAGTGAGTTTTGGGGTGTTATATGCAGAGTGATAACCAATTGACATACTGATATGTAGAGGTGGTATGAACTTCATCTGTGGAAATAGTAGAGTGATTATCAAAATTTTCTGAGGTTTATATAATAAAAAGTTGTACCAACAGAAGTTCTAAAAGTGACTAAGTGAAGTCTTAGAATGTTAAGAAAGTTGAATTCGGTCATTTTCTGATCCTGTAGATTTTACTTAGAAGGCTTCCCTTTGCCACAAGAAAACTAGGGGGACTAAATCCCAACGTCGCACTCCAGTGACCTTATTGGGAAACCATGCTTGCCCATGGGTTGCTGTTCAATTATCCAAGGAAGGAAAATAACCCCCAGAGCCAAAGGAGATGGATAAAAAATGGCTTAATGAGGAGACTTTGAGACAACTTCAAACAGCAGAAGAATGCCAAAAGCTTTCACTCTGCTTCTCCACATCGTTGTTCTGCTCTTTAAATCAGCCATAAAATTTATCAGTGTTAGTAGAGTCTTGTGGGCTGTGACTGGCAAGCTCAGTGAGCAATAATTCTGTCAGCTTTTTATTCCAAGCAACTGTCTCAGAGAGTTTCTGAAACTAAACACAGGAAAACCACACTAGCCACAGGCTTCATTAACCAATAAACTCTTGATGGAAAGCAGGATCTCACACGATTGTTTCTGGTACAAAACTTTCCCAAGAGAAGGGGTAAGTTGTACTTAGGGCTGTACTTAAAATCCCACTGGGCTAACTAAAGATGTTCCTATCCTTTACAATTTACTTCAGAGTTTGTGTCAGGCTAGTATTTCTACCAACAAAATAAACATCAGAAGAGATATTTAGAACATTCTGGCAAGACAGGTATGCAAGTAAAAGAGCTCAGGCAGGGGTATTTTGAGAAATAATATTAACAACACTCAGTAGAATAGAGAGAATGTTATTTATACTCTTTAGGAATTTGAGACAGAATGAGCCATTTAAGGGAAAGAAGAATGGACATCTGTGGTTCCAGCTACAAGTGACCAGCTCACGTGTCACATGCCAAGGCTTGAAGCACAGTCAAATATATGAATCACAACCAGATATAACCCCAGAAAAATTCCCCTTGGGAATCTGTAAGGGGAAAAATATCATGATCTCTCATTATTGGCACTTGAGATTGTTACTTCTCACTTCATGCAGCAGCCCAAAGGAGGTTCTCTCTTTTTTTTTTTTTTTTTTAGAGGGTGAGAAACAATAATACTACTTTAAATAGTTTTATTTCCACCACGTTACCCTGGTAAAATACCTTCCTTACCCTCTCACTCTAGACAGGAGAAAGCCTATTATGGACATATTCCCTATAATATCTAGATATCTTCAAGTATACTAAAGAAAACCTGAAATTTAATTTGCCAGTTTTCCCTTCAAACCAGAAGGCCCAAATAGATTTTTTTTTTAAGATGGGTTCTCTCGACATAGTTCAGGTTGGCATGAACTCCCTTTGTGGCCCATGCTGGCTATATACCTGTGCTGATTCTTCCTGTCTCAGCCTCCTGAGTGCTGGGATTACAGACAAGAGCCACCATGTCCAGCCCAAAATGATCTCTTAACAGAAAAAAAATATATTGCTATTCTACCAAGTCCAAAGCTTGTAACTCTTTCCATCCTTAACTCTTACATCTAGTTAAGTTTTTCCCTTGACTTTTTTAGGTACATCAATTTGAAATAGCTCTATTAAGATACATAGTATGATCAAAATACATGGTGAATATTTGAATTAAAATTTTATTACAATAAAAGAATACATTGTCTTAACCCTTTCAAAATACTCACCCTTGCTTTGAACACAGTTACACGATAATTCTTATTACTTTTTTATTTTTGTATTTAGGACAGGCTGTACAGGTGTATAGGGTCTTACAGCATACATCAGACTTGTAGTGTTCCTCCTGTTTACAGCCTCCCAAGATCTGAGATTACAGGCAAGCGCCACCACGCCCAGTCTCAATTGTCATCTCAGCATGACCCGGGGGTAGGGCCAGCACAGCAGCCATGGGGATTGCACTTCCAGGCCCTGTATCTGCCTAAGCAGGAGCTTTAATATGCTGAGCTATTTGGCCGGCTCTCTTCTTACTTTTTGAAGCAGTTTTGAAATCCTCTTTCATGAGCAGTATCTTTATGAGAGATGATAGAAATTATTTTGAGTGCTGTGGCCAAGTGTCATCAAATGAAAAGCAGGCTTGGAAAAGCACTGTGGTTGTCCTTATCTACTTTATTCACTAGATCTTGTGTGGCTTCTGACTCTTCCCTAAAGTGAAAATGACTGAAAGAGAAAATTTTTGGAGTTGATTCAGGACATAAAGGCAGCCAAAACAACACAACTAAAGACATTCATGAGAGAAAACTTCCAGAGTTGCTTCAGAAAGTGGCGAGAATAATGAGGTAAGTGTATTTGAAGCCCGGGAGAATATTCTAAGGGAGAGTAGTAGCAACGTTTCATTTACTCTAATCTTTTTGAAAAACAAGATAAACATTCATCATATCTTTTGATGATACTTTGTGTATCCTATTGCAGGGATGTGAACATACTTTCAGAGTTGTGCAACCATCATCACAATTGTAGATAAAGAAACCCCATGACTATTAGTATTCATTCTCCATTTCTCTCTTCTCCTTGTTCCTTCTGCTCACTAGCCTCCAGCCTCAAGCAATCTCAGTTCACCTCACATCCGTACATATTTGTCTGTGTCCTGCCCTTCTCCCCTTTCATTAGTCTGCTTTAGCTTGGACTGTTTCCGCATGGTTTGCTTACTGCAATATCCTATATAGTTTTGACTTTCCAGTTTTCTCAAACTTTCTTCATGTAAGATCGATGTCATCTTCCTGAAATAGTGTGTGCAAAAGTGAGTTCATTCCCCATCTTTGCAAAGAATGAGAATAATTCTTAATATCCTATGGTACCAAAACCTTAGCTCCATTCACTATGTCAACCAACTTCAGGCTAGTACCTAGAACACTGACTCTAACCTTTGGGACTTCATTCAAACAATTCCCTTTACCTGGAGTACTAACTGAGACCTCCTAACATTTCTACCTCCCATGGACGCATAGCCAACTTCAAATGGCTATGTCCCCATGAAAATTTTCTTATTAATTAGATGAATGGAAGCCTAATTAAAAATACCAAATAACAATAAAACTGTTATAAGCAGAAATATTCCTAGTCTTCTTATTGTGGAGTTATTGGTGACTTCTTTAGTGGTGTTTTTTTTGTTGTTGTTTTTTTGTGGATCCCTCCTTTTCTTTCAATTCATGATGGTACTGTCTGCCAGTGGTTCTCAGTATTACATGTGCCTGAGATTCACCCATTGAGATTTTACTGAATACAATAAAAATTGATATAACCTGAAAATAAGTATCACTTGAACTTCCTTTAACAGAGATGATTAGTGTGAGCATCTTATTATGTACTTAGAACTTTTCCCCATGAAAATAAAATAATATAAATAATTCCATATTACAGGAGGCAGAATGCTAAGATGCATACATTCCATCTATATTTGCTGTATAATCCCCTTACTGTGAGTGTGAATATAGTAGGATATTGCTTCCTTGATTAAGTTATGCCACATGGCAAAGGTGCTGAGATAGCCACATTCATGATTGTATTATGCAAAAATTTCTACTAGCATTAAAGAAAACTCTTCATGTTTCAAGGGGGCTCTACAACTAGGACCTGAGTATACCCACTAGGACCTGAGATTGACTCCTAGCAGGCAGCCAGTGAGAAGAAAAGACTTTAGTCCTAAAATTACAAGGCCTTGAATTTTACCAACAATGATGAACTTGAGTCACAGCCCTACCTGATATTGTCAATTCAGCCACCTAAATGAATTCAGTGCATTTTATTACAGTGATATCTTGGTTCATGAACTTACTTTGTTCTGCACTTTTGGAAAAGATGGCCTCAGTTGTGTTTGTTACTCAATGGAGAGTTTTCAATTTTTATTCTATTAAATACATGCATGACTTGAGAAGAGAGGAAGGATAGTAGGAATGAAGAAAAGAAAGAAGGAAAGGAGAAAGAAGAATCTTATTTATTGATCTAAGTATATGTTTACCTTGTCAAATAACATTTCTCCATACTATAAGCCTAATTATGTTTAATGACTCATCTTCTAAAACCCCCTTATTAAAATCCTATGTTCAAGCCAAGTTAAGTATCTTGGTCCACATTTCCCCCAAGCTTTTCCACTTGTATGCATACTGATATTAATTTACTGCTTCTGCCCCAAACCTACCCTTCTCTTGAATCCCATTGTAGTCTCCTCTGTTAAGTCAGTCCTATTCCTCCAACCATGAGGTATTTCTTCCCTTTGCCTCTGAAATCCTTAAGAATTTCAATGTAGAAGTTAAGTTCCCAAACTCTAGGATTATATTACCTACATTCCACTTCTTTTTTAGAATTGATTTTAGTTTATTAGTACACGTTTGGAATTCACACAGTTAATAATTGTCTTGGGGACTGGTTACATATCTATATGGCAGCTTGTTTTTAGTAACCCCTTTTCTTTTCCCTTTACCCTACTTTTTTCCTTATTGCCTTTTACATACTTGTTAGTATTGTCTTAGTTCATATAGTAGTATGTAAAGTACACATTGATTGGAATTATTAGAATGCTGTACAGGGTTGGAGGAAGGAAAAATGAGTGGAATACAGATATACCATGTACAGTTGCACTTCTGGGTTTTACTGCACTTTAGGTAAATAAGCTGGTGATAAATTGCTTAACCTCTAGGAGGTCAGGACCACTGCACAAAGGAGATAAAGTAACTAACTAAAGAAGGGGGAAAATCATAGTCCAGGAGGAAGTAGGAGTATTGTAATTAAAATCTTTAAGACAGAAACCTGAAGGAATCCACATAAGCCTTCAGGAAAAAATCAATTTTTTGAGGCTGAGATTTGGGAAATCAATTGTTTAGGGGTATAAATGAGTAGAGCTTTGAAAATCAAGTCCACAAGGTAAACTTAGCCTTGGGAAATTCCCCAGACAAATTTACAGACACTGAAAAGGAAATAAATGCTTCATGACAGTCAATTCCATCAATGATGCCTCCCAGGCCATTTTTCCAAGGCAGAATTCTTCCTGTTTATGTCTCTTTGTAGAATTACTTGAGTATGTTAATTCTAAGAGAAGATATTTCATTTATCAAATGCAATTTATTGAATTTTTTAACCTCTTATGACAATTATTACCACTGTAACAATTATTTCCCCCATGACAATTTTCTTCTCGATATATGCCAAATTATGAAAGTTAAAGTAAACAATAGTATTTTCTAGATCTGTTGTTAAAAGCAATGTAACATACCTTCCTCTGTTTAGCACTTTGTTCTGGCATTGAGGAGAGCCAAAGATCTAAGACCTAGTTGCCTAAAACATAATCTGTGATTCTATGAAGGAAACCAGTATTTGCCTAAGTTCACACAGAGATGTCTGTCTAATAATTACTTGAGTCTCACAAAGGATACCTTTTGGGCAGGTCTCCTCCTTCTGCATGTGATACTATCTTAAAGACCTGAGAATTAGTTGTCTCATTCTATAGGTCCTGGAATTAGCTCATGAACCACACCCCACAAATTCCACCAAATTTGCCCATGTTCTTGAGCAGTTGGAAAGTGTTGACCTTGCTGATTTGGAAAAGGAACAAGTTATCTACTATCAAAACATGGTTTGGGTTTAGAACATCAACGAAGACACAGTTTAAAACTATGAGACTATCTTTTAATTAAATCCTTTTGCTTAAAACAGAAGGTGGAATGAAGTCACAAATATTCAGGTTTTTTTTTTTTTTTTTTTTTTTTAAGCAAGGATTGAACTCAGGCCCTTGTGCTTGCCAGGCAAGAACTTATTCTACTGAGCCATCTTCCTGGCCCCAATATTCAGGTTTTTATGATGCTTTATCTCAAGAAAAATCTCTGAAGCTATGGTATTCAGAGTGGTCTCTGAGGAAACAAGGGATATTTTTAATGATCCTGTCTATCAGGCAGATAAGGATCTCTTCCTTCTGTTTAACAAAGACTGGCTCACTGAGGGGTCTTCTCAACCTCCTCATTATAATTCTGAGTCAATAAATAGGTTCCATTCCCTCCAAGGGACATAGAACCATCTTACATGGAGGAAGAGGTATCATTTATTTTGTGAGTCAGTCCCAGATATTTGACATAAATTACAGAAATTTTGGATGGATCCAAAGACACCTATAACTCAGTTGCAGAACATGTGCTTTTTTGTGTTCAGAAATCAGGATCCAGAGGGGTGTCAAATTATCAAGGCTGAAATGATAACTATTGAAATTGACAATATTTCAGTTTTACTAAAATTGTCTAAGAGAAAACCAAGGACAACTGAGGTTGTGGTTTTAAGTATAAGAAATCTAGACTCAGCATTCAACTGCATGAAGCCAATGTTTGGCCCTGCTCTGGGTGTGAGCCAGCGAATGTGCTTGATTAATGGCACTGCCTCTGCTCTCAGAGAGGGGTTGGGCAGCTCAAAGCCCTTTTTCCTGTTCTGAAGAGGGCACTTAAGTGTCCCTATCTACAGATTATCATCTTCTATGAGGAAGTCTGGTCAACAATGGATGTCATGGGTAAGCCAGCTCAGTTATGTCATTCTGTTTTGTCTTCTCTAGAAAAAAACCTACTCTAGAACTACAGCCATAGTTGGGATTCAGGGGCCACCTAGTCAGAGTTCTTTACACATGATTCAACATGTCACTTTAAAGGCCAAATGTTTAATCATGAACTTCTAACTGTCCTTCAGTGTCCTACTATATTGCTAGGAAGAGATTTACCTATAAAATTGGGGTAATTTCTTAAAGTATGCCAATGCCAAAATAGACTTTTACCTGCTGGGTCTATGGCAGGTATTCCTGAACTAATTAGTCAATAGGTGAATCCTATTATATGGCATAATAAAATAGCTGACTTAAGAAAAAACTTCAGGGGCTGGGGAGATGGCTCTGTAGAATAAGTGCTTCCCTGGCAAGTGCAAGGGTCTGAGTTCAATCCTTGGTTCTGAAAAAAAAAAAAGAAAACACTTGTACCTCTGCATATCAGAGAAGAGCATAACTGCCTTCGGAATCTTGATCCAAAGTGGCATACTTTTCAAAAAGATAGATGGATTAGATGCCGTATGTCCACCTTGCTGGAGGGCAGTAGTAGCTATGACTTTGATAACAGAGAAAAACTTTGGGAGTGAAACTAGAATTCTGACTCCCCATCATGTCAGACTGATTCTTGAGAGCAAAGTTCACTTCTGGTTAACATGGGAATAGCTTGCCAAGTATATGTCCATGCTCTTAGACAACCCTGATCTTATTATAAATCTTGTACTACTCCTAATCTTCCCTGTCAATCAGGCAGGACATCAGTGACTTGGTTCTCCAAGACTCTGAGGAGGCATGGTTCACTGATGAAAGCAGCTTTCTCCAAGAACGATATCAAAAGGTATATTATGCTCTTGCCAGTTCACAACAGATTTTTGAAGTCAATTTCCTCCAAAGAACCCTGCTCAAAAGCTGGAAATTATAGCTCTTACTATAATTGCTACTAGGTGAAGATAAAAAGTTAAATATCTATGCAGATTATAATTATGCCTTTCAGGGGCTACATGCTTATGCAATAATCTGAAAATACGGAGCTTCCCGGTGAATAAGAATCATCTATAAAACACAAACAGGATTTCTGTAATTCTTAGTGGTGTTATATCTTTTTAAGCAAGCTGCTGTCATTCATTGCAACAGACATGTCTGAAGTCTCTGTAGGAAAGCAAAAGGCTGATATGTATCCCCAGTTTCAAGGACTCATTCTGGTCCTTCGTCAAGGAATCCAGTGACAAGCTATGTAATTCCTTCATGAGAAATGGTCACAGAACTAAGACAAAAGCTTTTCCTCAGAATCTTTGGAAGACCTGAGGCGTCTCTTCACAATGCAAGTCTCCAGTATTTTTCTGGGTGCAGATAAGTAGAGTTAGTAATGATCCTAAGTGGCCTCAGCTTAAATGAACACCTGTACTGAGGCTATGGTTTTTAATTTGATTCATTATGTGAATAATCTTGCTAAACCTATAGCTCTCAGGCTCTTACTGCTTTATCTGATCTCACTCTTTGCTGTAGTTTGTCCTCCACAAAAAGTATAGAAATCTGATTTGGGTTCTACATCTCCAATAAGTTGTAAAGTCATATATGCTTTCTCCCACTGAACAGGAAGCTCAATAGTCACTCCTTTCTCATTGTGTTCTGACAGAGAAAATCTGACAGTGTATTTCTTTTTAATATCTGACAGTGTTTTTCCTTAATCCAGCCAGTGAGCCACAACACTCCAAGGTAGTTGGAGAACACATACTCCTCAGTGGGTAGGGTGTTTCTTTCAGCAGAAAGTAGCTATATGGAGATGGAGACATGTACTCTTTGAGAACCCCATAAACAATATGGGATTATGTATCTATCAGGGGGAAATGAGACAGGAGTTTAGGGCATGGGAAAGGTGGCTAGAGCTGTAGGTGTGACATCCTAATTACAAAAGTTCAGGCTATATGCTCAGAACAGTTCCCAAATCCCTGAACATGGAATTCTCCTAAGAACTCCAGCACATTTCTCATAGGCTAGCCTGTACCCCAACCTTAACCTGAGGACTGGGTAATACAAAAAGCACAGACTACATGGACTTTTTGTCGCTGCAATCTCTCTTGCATAATAGCCTAGTCTCACAGTATGGAATGTCCTTTTCGTACTTTTACTTGGCCCAAATGCACCGTGAAGAGCCTATTTTTCCCTACCTTTAATAAAACTTTGGTGACATTAAATAAGCAAACACACACAAGTGGTACTTCCTAATACACCAGACATTCTGAGATTTCAGAAATATCTGCTACTAGGCTGATAAATGGTAGTGGGAAGTAGGCTACTGGAATCAAAACCTTAGGATCTCCAGTCTCTAATTGGCTACATGACCTCAAATAAATTCCCTTACAAAAATGAGGACTGTGTTTCTTCATTTGTATCACAAGATGGTTGGATTAAGTTAGTGATTTAAGCTTTTTTGAAAGCTATAGAACCTCTATTCAAATAAAACCTTACAGAAGTTTAACACAGTGCCATTAGTTAAAATGGTTCTGATAAGAAGGGAAGACATGTAGCCTTTGAGGCACTATTCTAAATCTTTATTTTTATTTTAATGTATTTAGTACAGGCCCTACAGGGTCTCACTACACAGATCAGACTTGCAGTGATTCTTCTGTTTTCAGCCTCTCAAGTGCTGGGATTACAGGCCTACACCCTACACCAAGTCTCAGTGCACTCTGGGTGTGGGGCTGGCACAGCAGGCCCGGGACTGAACCTCAGTTACTGAGCTCTGTCTAAGCAGGTACTTTAGTCTGCTGAGCTGTCTGCCTGTCCCAAGTCTCCTAAATCTTAAGACTTGGTGGGAGATCCATAGTTTGAAAACATGGTTAGACTAGGTGGTAACTGAAGTACCTTTTAATATTTAATGGCTCATAAATTAGAGAATATAAATATAACCCTTTATTTATCCTTTCCTCAAGTTGAAAATAAAACATCATATAAGATTGGAACAATGCCATGCTGGCCTTTTATTCTGTTCCGCTACCTAGATTAATTCTGCTAAATTAACAAGTATTCAGTAAATATTTTTAGTTTATCTATTGGTTCAAAGTGAACATTTGTCCTGACCTTAAGATGAATGTCCCCCTTTGGACAGAGGATGACCTGCTAAAGGTTTTAGAGAGAAATGAATCTTAAAGACTATTATTCTGTTCCACTTGGTACCTAAAGCTGCTACCATTGTGGGAACTGACATCTTTGCAGAAAATAGCAAGACAGAGTGTTTTATGGATGGAGCACTGAAGACAGCCTTTAAAATCTTCAATTACAAGGGAGGATCAGACATGACCTTCAAGGGAAAAAGAAGGCTTGGGAGAAAGGTAAAGCCTCTTTAATAGACATTGTTTGCAAAGCAAGATTGCCAGATACTAATTTGCTGTTTGTAACAATGTTGTGGTCTAGAGGACAATATCTGAAGAAGGGCCACACTTGAGAAATGTAAGCAAGATGAAGAAGCTCAAGATACAGAGACAGAAAAACTGTAACACACTCAGTAAGCTTAGTGTAATATTTATTGATGTGTCAATACTACTCTATTGTCCTGCTTGACTGATAGAAGACCGGCTGCTCTTGGGCTTTAGGCTTAATCCACTCAAAAGAAAGATACAAAGACCCAAACTTGAATTGCCCTGTATGTCACTGAAATTTTTTCTTAAAGACGACAAAATATTTCTCTTATTTACTTTCACTGTGGGAAATCACTATTTGTATCCAGATGCTTCACAAATCTGGATCAAACTAGTTCAAATAATGTCGTGTTTCCAACATCAATAAAAAAGGTGTCAGAGACAGGCACTCTCCTAGCAAGGATTTTCAATTTGCAGGACTAATAATAATTGACAATACTAGCTTTCACCCGAATCTCTTGACAGTCATGTTGAAAGATATATTACTTAAAATAAACGGAACCAACTTCTGGTTTTCAGAGCTCAGAAAGCATGAAGCTTCAAAATATGCTTCTACATCTAACAAGGGGTTACTTTTCAGCTTCACTAGAAAACAACTTAACCTCTTAAAATCAATTTTTTCATTGTGGAAATAACTTTCTGATTGTAAGTTACTCTCTCTTTAAATCAACTCTGTTCCACCTTTAATTTTACCCACATGAGAGTCTTATTGAAAACAAAATTGTACCTGACAGAGTTTTGTCAAGTCAAACATCTTCTCTTTTCCAAGTGTCCTAGGATTGTCTACTCTGGGCCCAGTGGGTTTCTAAGGGAAGAGCAGAGCACATAGAGCATAGCAGTGTATGTGTTTACATGATCTATCCTACAAAGACCTTTGTAGATATGTTCACAGTAGGAAAACAAAAGGGGAAAGAATCTTTCCATGACTCACAATCTGGAGTCTAAATCAGCATTAGAAGTTCCTTCTCAATCTCCCCTGTCAAAGCAATTCTGTAGATTGTTAGTTTGCAATTCTAAACTTCTATGAGGGTTATACTACTAGATTCACTTTTACTTGGCATAAAAATGATAGTGATGATGCAAACCATAGAGAAGTAATGTGATCACAGAAAAATCAAGCTTTTAAGGGAGAAAAGGGAAATATCACACTATAATAAGACAAAGTTGTTAAAGCTATCAAAGCCATTAGCAACTGGAGAGCTACCAGGCCTCACACTGTGCAGGTTTTCTGGTCTGAGTTGCTCAAAACAGCACCAAGAGCTAGTGTAAAATTCCTTACAGCAGTGATGAGTCTTTTAGTTTTAAGTGATATTATCCCCACACTGTGGCATGTGTGCCATAGACTCATCAACATTGCTCTATACATAGACTCAATGAGCCATAACAGTGCTTTCAATCTGAAAGAATTGCATTTTTCAGCAATGCTTTGTTGCCTTACAAAAAGAGAACAACCACATGCCTACCGACCGTCACATGAATAAAACGACATCCACTTTGGTATGATGAGATATGTAATATGAAAGGTTGTTAAGAGTGACCAACTAGCTGAAAACATTACACTATAGTAATACAACACGTCGATGTTTATAGCAGCACAATTAATCATAGCTAAATTTTAGAAGCTATCTGTGTACTCATCAATAAATGATAGGAAAAACCATGGTATCTATATATAATAGATTGTTGGTTATAAAGGACAAATTTGAGACATTTGTGGAAACCTGGAAGCACCTAGAAAACATAATGTTCAGGGAAATAAATCAAACACACAGACTTCAATACTATATGACAATTTTCATTTGAGACAATTAGAATACAAACTAAAAGAATAATACAGGATGGATAGAAAGAGTCAAGGAAATGGATCTCTTGCAAATGAGATAGGGACCAAGAGACACAGGATAAGAGATGAAGGGAAGCAGAAAGAGAAATCAGTAGAATAAAGACATACCATGTTCAGGAGCCTAACAACCTCAATGAATATAAGCATTGTATGTCCTAAAGAATAAGCTAAAATTAATAACAGTAAAAATGAAAATATGAGAAAGGAGTTAAATGAGGAAGGTCAGAAGGTAGAGGGAATGGGATTTTTAAAAAAGAAACAATATATATTGCATACATGTACTCACTCTCCAAGAGGATTATAGAATGTATGTTATGAGCATGTATTAGTAAAAATGAAGTAAAATCCATTCTTACTGAAAAATAAAAAGAATGATGACCAATGAGTTCCATAAGTTGTAATGATCAGATGATTTGAGATTTACGAGTGGTTATAGGGTCAACCAAAAGAAAGTCAGGGAATCTGCTGTGTGCCACTCTGCCTTGGAGCCACCTGAATATGGACTGACACCTCCAGAAACTGATTTACCCTGAATCAACCCAGAGCACAGGCCCAGAGTGGAACCCTTCAGCAGAGCTCCCTGCAAAGACGCTGGAGGCAAGACTCACCCAGCTGATTCAGGAGCAGAACATCTTGCCATGTGACACAAAGGGTTCACCTGCAAGGCTGCAGCAGGAAAAAGTGGAGCACAGCTGCTAGACCCAAGCCACACCCACATGGAGGATTTGAACTTCATAGATCTGGACCTGGTGCTAAGGTAATAACTCTATCTAAGCTCTACACCAAAGGTCAAAAATCTGGTACACAAAATGACAAAAAGAAGGAACAAAAAGCAGTCTCGGGCCCCAAGTCCACCCAATACAAATACAAAAGACACTAGCACAGAGGAAATTGGAAATCACATGCCTGAAATCTCTGAAATAATAGCATTGGAAGTAAAGAAACAACTGCAGAAAGGTATAGAAGAAATCAGATCAGAAATAATTTCTGAAGTAAAAAATGTAGTGACAACTATAATCAAAAAAGTACTAAGTGATTCTAAAGAACACACTGATAAAGAACAGAGGAGAATATTAAAATGGTGGAACCCATGAATAAACAATACAGGAAAGAAGTAGAATGTATGAAACACATCCAAAGTGATATACAGGAAATTAAAACCTCAATCACAAGCTGGCAAATCCATTTGAATAAACGTGAAAATACACTTATAGACCTTGAAGACACCATTGCAGCTAGTGAGAAACTGATCAAAGATCTCTTAAAAACAAGTAGGCTGCAGGGGAAAAAATAATTCAGCACCTGCAAGACAATGCAAAGATGAACAATGTGAGACTAATAACCATCAATGAGAAGGAAGGAGAAAATACAAATGATTTAAAAAGAATATGGATGGAAGTAATAGCAGAAAACTTCCCAAATATGGGGCAACAATCTGACATTCAAGAAACTGAAGCATATAGAACTCCAAATAACATCAACCCACTTAAAACCACTCCCAGACATATAATAATCAAGATCTCAGAAATTCAGCATTGGAACAGTATACTAAAAGCTGCTAAAGAAAAGAAACAAGTCACATTTAAAAGAAAACCCATCAGAATAAGGGCAGATTTCTCCTCACAAACCATCAAGGCAAGAAGAACATGGAGCAAAGTACTTCAAGTCTTGCAAGGAAACAATTTCCAACCTAGACTGATATACTCTGCAAAACTCTCTTTCAAGTATAATGGAGAAGTAAAGTACTTCCATGACAACAGCTCAAGAAATTCATGATGACAAAGCCACGCCTACACAGACTTCTAAATAATGTTCTAGAGAGGGAGCAAAATGATCACGACCCCATGAACGAGAATGGAAAGAACCCAACAAATAGGGCAAACAAACAAGGAAAATAAGAGGTTGTAATAGTAGTCTTTCAGTTATTCTTTTGTATACAGCAGCAAAATATTTCCATCAGCACACTATAAATGGACTTCTCTTACACCACATGGGTCAAGATTGCATATGGGACTACAGGGTGGATTTCAAGGAAATAACAGTAGGTCAGTACCACAAGTGGCACCTGGGCACCAGTAGATGTCGTGGTCATTATCCATGTTCACAACACACTAGAACTTTTTGTGATAGCCTATCCCCTATCTGTGAGGAGTGATGGTCATTTATTTGTCACTCCAGCATTTACCTCATATTTTATTCTTAGTATTTCTTAACTATCATGAAAAATTTTTCTTAGTTTGTTTTGAAACATTTAATTTTAAATTAATTAGTATTTAATTTCCTGAATATTGCTTAATCTTAATTTTTAAGATTTTTACTATATCTTTGAATTGCAATTTATCTAAAAGACATTGTATGATATCTTCTCCTAGCTTTAGAAACTTTAAAAAGTATATTTCTATTTTTTGTTGACTTTATATTACTTCTTCCCTGCCCTTTATACACACATACACACACGTATATATGAAAAAATACATGTATAACCTGACAAAAGATTAGTACTATTTCATAGAAATCATCAATGACCTTTTAAATAAGGGTTCATCTAATATATTTTATATAGTATGGCATAAATATCACTTTGAGAGCTCTTTATTGTTCATCCAGCAGCACACTGCAACTTCTCTTGCCTTTTCAATTACACTCTTTGTTATTTCCTGTACGCTATGTTGGGATATATCAAAATATTTTAAATGTGTATAACTAGAGAATACTTGTAGTTTTCAAAGGTATGTTTGCTAAGTACAAAATGCAAAGATGATAGAATTATGTTTCTTTCTTTTCGTCCATTAATTAGTCCAGTTTCTTAGACACTTGGTCCTTTTTTGTTCTTTCTAAGATGCTATTTAAATTTGTTCTTCCATGGGTAATATTTTTTATGTATATGCTTTAACCATTTTTTCTTCATAATGAGTTTTGGACAATTTCATTTTTGTGTATCTTAGTATGATTTTATTTAAATTTCTTGTGCAAAAGGATCATTTTTCTTGGAAATGTGGCATATGTTGAACTAAATTCAGAAATTTTAAATCTTTAAATATTTATTGCCTACTGCTTTTTACTTTGAGAATTCTACTTATATGACTATAAAAAAGAAAGGAGCATTTCATGCTTACAATTTTTGTTTTTATTGTGATTTTTTCCTCTCTTGAATTTCTTATAATTTCTTAGTTATTGTTCTTTTAAAACAAAACTTATATGTTTATATCTGCTAATCTGAAAAAAAAACTATTTTGCACACAGCATCATGTAATATAGCAATCACTGATGGATTCCTGTTACTTTGTTTAATGAACTCTTGTATCATGTATAATGCTGTTTTCTTCTATCACTATTGTGTATTCTTTAAAAATAGTAATATACCAACACATGAACTTTATATTTCCTATGTGGTCATTGAAGTCTTCTCAGGGTTTATCTTGTAGTCCTGTACATTATTCTGTAGTTCTTTTGTCTGTGTCAACCATGTGGATGAGTCACGGCCAACGCTTGACCAGATTGCTTTCTGTGAGAGCCTGAGAGAAAGTTTTCTCTTCATGTGACTCTCCCCAGGCACACTATAGAACTTCAATCTCTTTCCTCTGCGGCTCCACAATCTCCTTGCTCACAAAATTTGGAGCTCACCTGAGTCTCATAATATTGCAGTACAGGTTCTCCTATGTCCTGAGTCTTCGCTGACCTTGAAAGGCTAGGTCCAAAATGTTGACTGGCCTTGTGGCTCTTCTATTTCTCCAACTCTGACTTGGGATCTTAGGTTGTTAACCATCCAGAAGAAAAGCTGATTAGTATCCTGCAGCATATGCCATTCACTTTGCCTTATCTGACTCAATTGATTTTACTTGTTATACATTTCCTTTTGTATTTCTGCTTTTCGCTTGTTATACTAGGGAGACTATACGATATTT
>PVKA01030446.1:0-27301 GCA_004027165.1 Ctenomys sociabilis
TTTTTTTTTTTTTTTTTTTTTGTCTTTTTGAGACAGGGTCTCACTATGCAGTTCAGGCTGGCCTTAAGCTCATTTTGTAGCTCAGGCTGATCTCGAATTTACAACAATCCTCCTGCTTCAGCCTCCCGAGTGCTGGGATTACAGGCCTGCACCACCACGCCCGGCTAAACCTGGCCAGTCTTGATGGCACACATGTATAATCCCCAATACTCTGGGGAGACTGAGGCAGGAGAACTCCAAGTTTGGGACCAGCAATTTAATGACATAGACCCTGTTGAAAAAAAAAAAAAAAAAAAAACTTTTAATTTTAAAGGGACTGGGATTATAGGTCAGTATGGAGGCCCTGGGTTCAATATCACAAAAAAATAAAAATTGAAAATTTCTGTATTATATGGAATAATCGTATCTTCTGAAATGAGTAGAATTTCAAGAATCATGCACAATTGTTGAGCACACTGGTTAAAGAAATTTAGAAGGAAAATAACAAGGTAGAAAGTATTAATTATTGAATCTTTGATGTAATTCAAGTATAAAAAATAAGATACACAAACAGCTACACTCTTAATTTACTGATAAGAGACATACACTACAATAATGTATGTAAGTATACTATGTATGCACCTTCTATGATATGAAAACAGTTTGCAATGTATTAATTTATCAAATCCATCTTGTCAAGGTATCTTAAAACTGTCTCATTGATATTTGTACTTCAATAAAATAAAAATTAAAAAAAGGAAATTTAGAGACCTCTATTTTTGTAAATCCCATTACTTCTCCAGAAGTTTAATTAAAGAAACTTTGCTCCTCCATTTCACTGACATCACCTGCTTCTTCTTCAAACCTGAGGTGTGAGGGGCATATGGACAGGACCTCTATTTTCAAGTAAAACTCTTTCCTCTTGCCTTTCATTTTTTGTTTTGTTTTGTTGTTGTTGTTGTTTTGTTTTTGTAGGGTCTTACTACACAGCTCAGACTCGTAAGGATCCTCCTGATTTCTGCCTCCCTAGTGCTGGGATTTCAGGCATGGCACCACCCTACCCAGAGTCCATCATTGGCTCAGCGTGCCCCAGGGGCAGGGCTGGTATGGCATGTGGTGCCAGGGATCAAACCCTGTCCCCTGAACTTACCTAAGCAAGCGCTAGTCCACTGAGCTATCTCGCCTGCCCTTCTTGCCTTTCTAATGGTCTTGCCCAAGGAGCTTCCTGAATTGGGAGTTATACTGGATAATGAACAACTGATTCCTCCCTTGGCTTATTCAGCTGCTTGACCCAACCCTCACACCTCCAACTGGACGTTGGCACCCCTTCCTGTCTCTTGTGTACAACTCAGTTAATTCTACCTCAAAGTACATCCAGGGGGTACAACCCACTCAGGGTCTCCCTCCTGTCCCTGTCTCAGACTGGAGCCTTCTTTCCTTCAATAAATATACTCTGTTCATAAAAAAAAAAAAGTATATCCATGAGCTCTTCAACCCTTTTTTCATTCTTTCTCTTGTTATTTCAAATAAAGTCTCTGTTCACAGTTTTGCCTTTTCCTTGCTCTTTTCAAGAACTTTTAAGTTGGAGTTGAAAACCATCAGAGTAATGCTTAGTATATATACTCTTGTGTTAACAAAAAGGGAAATTAGGGGGCCAGAGATTTAGCTCAGTGGCACAGTGCTTGCCTGGCAAGTGCAAGGCCCTGAATTTCATTCCTGGTACAAAAAGGTCGGGGGAGGAGTGGGCCTAAGAAAGAATCCATGTTTGTACTATCTTCTCTTAGTAAATCAGATTTTTCTTTGTCAATATTTTTTTTTTTTTTGTCTTTTTGAGACAGGGTCTCACTATGCAGTTCAGGCTGGCCTTAAGCTCACTTTGTAGCTCAGGCTGGTCTCGAACTCACAACAATCCTCCTGCCTCAGCCTCCCGAGTGCTGGGATTACAGGCATGTGCCACCATGCCCGGCTCTTTGTCAATATTTAAAGATAACAAATATTTCCTATTCAGTTTTGCCCTGTTTAAATGCAAGTGTGGTTTTAAGAGTGTGGTTTTCTACTAATCTATTTTTAATGGAAAGTACATGGCATGTCTAACATTATGCACTCACCAAGCTGTTGTGGGTAGCCTTTATATGACCTTGCTTTGTTACCACCATTTTTGACCTTGCTTAATTGGGAAAATGTGGTACAATCTCCAAAAAAACTGACTTACAGGTAAAATTCCAAACTACAATGCATTTTTAATCCAGTACTCGCTGTAATGAAGCAATAGTGAATTCTGATACATGATACATAAAAGAGATTTTAGTAGTATACTAAAGATCCATGTGATAAACTTTTAATAGCCACATGTAGCTCATTTTTGTTGATAGAATGTCTATCATCTTCTTAACTCTTTAGAGTTGTAAATAGCCAAGGAAAAAGTTCACCACAAGCCAAAGAGGCCTTATAGGGCCTAAGCCCAGGAGCAGATTTTATTTATTTAGCAGTAGTGATGGGGGAGAACCTTTTCTGGCAGCTAATGACCGACTGGCTGACTTGTGTGCCCAAGGCACAGCTAAAGGCCATTAGCCCAACAGGTCATTAGCTGACAAATGACTGACCCTGAGGTCATTTCTGATACTGTAAATTGAAAACATTAAAGTGGGTTTTTTGGAAAATAAAGCTGTGCCAAGGAAATCTCTTTTTAAGCATTTTAGAAAGTGCATAAAACTATTTGTCCTTTTTCATGTTATTTTAATTGTCTTTTGTCCTGGGACCATTTTCACTGTGCATAGTAACTCTGCCAGAAATCAGAAAACACCAAGCATTGTATGTCTGGTTTGATTTTTAAAGGACAGCATACCAGTTTAGGATAATGCATTACCAGTAGCAGTTTAAACTATATACTCTTATTGATGATTTCTATTTTTATAATGTTGTACTACAGTACACTTACATTTGTACTCCCAGAGATGATATAAACTGCTACAAGAAGTAGAACCCCTAAAGTGGGCTTTCTTTCTTCTTTTTTTGTTTCTTTTAATTAACCATTTAACATTGAACCTCTTTGTTGTGTTTTGGGGCTTTTGAAAGAGGAACAATACAAGACAGGACATGCTTTATAAGATTATTTATAATCACCC
The DNA here is from genome assembly GCA_004027165.1 of Ctenomys sociabilis. NCBI lineage: Eukaryota > Metazoa > Chordata > Mammalia > Rodentia > Ctenomyidae > Ctenomys > Ctenomys sociabilis. The sequence continues at coordinate 3,105 of PVKA01030446.1, forward strand.
AAAGAATCATGAAGTGTATGGGAAATCAGCACACTCAAGACTGAAGAATCCAGCGAGGGCCTGTATCCTAATATCCTGCAAGAGTCCAGCTGAAAACCTAGAGCCCATGACAATGTCTCATGCAGGCTTGCTGCACAGATCTATAGTGGAAAGACCCAAAAGTCAATGGTGGAAGCTTGAAAGTTTATGTCAGTGGGATGAAGGATCTGAATAGCAGGCTGATGTATATGAAGCCAGGAAGCAATGCTCAAGGTAAGAATCAGAGCTCTTCACAAAACGTATCACAGCCATCCTCAGCAACAGTGAGGTCTTATACTCCTCCTATGATGAAAGCTGAGTTCCCATCAGGAAAGCCAACCTGACAAGCTTCTCCAGAAGGTTGAGCAGTGCACCATCTTCCTCTCCAGGGCCAGGAAGCAGTGGTCAAGCTGAAGACCAGAGCTACCCCAAAATGAACTGTAGCCATTCTCAGCAACAAGGAGGTCCTGAGTTCCTCCGCAAGAACAGCGAAGTTCATCAAGAAAGCCAGCATGACAAGGTCCTCCAGCAGGATAGCCAAATGGAACCAGCAGCTTCCGACAGTTACAACAGCTTCTCCAAAAAGCTTCCCTAGCAGCCTCCCAACAGCCTCTCCAGTTCCACTGGCAACAATCCTCAGGTGGGCACCCCACACCCAGCACCATGTTGGTTCAATTCAGTTGGGTGTAACAAATTCCCCACCAGTTAACAATTCACTACACCTTTATTTTACCTGTCAAGATCCCAAGTTCAATCATTCATTCATCTTTTTCTCCAGACTAATGTCTCAGTATCCCAATTTTAAAATGATTTTTTTATTTTATTTTTAGGGAAAGGTCTACAGGGTGTTCAGGGTCTCACTACTAGATCAGATTTGTAATGATCCATCCTTTTACAGCCTCCCAAGAGCTGGGATTATAAGCACACACCACCACACCCAGTCTCAATTGCTGTCTCAACATGCCCCAGGGGTGAAATTTAAATAGGAAATTTTATAGCATAGAAAATTTAACCTAAAATTACTACCAAACATTTTTAAAATAATGTATTTTTGAATGTCTATTCTATGATAAATATATTTACTCATTTAATATTTCCTGGAAACTGGAAGAGGATTCTTTCCTCCAGGTAATATACTAGTAAGTGTAGAGTTGCTATCTAAGTCCAGGCAACCTGGCTTCAGAATTTTCATGGTTAACTAAAGTAGAAAGTTAATAAACCAACAAAGGACTATGATATATTTTTGCCAGCAATTTTGCAGTAAAATTTATATAGTATCTTAAATATGAGTTTCTGAATATTGAAATAAATATTTCAATATAAACTTCAGCAGGGGCTTCATGAAACATTTTAGAAAGGTAGCTTAAGAGGAAAAGCAACTTGATGTTTTTAAGTTTCCTTTACTGTAGAATCAAGGTAGCATCACATTTACCTCCTAGGTTCACCCAGTTCTGATATTTTACAATTCTAAGTGTTGTAGAAAAGTCTTTAGACTTTTAACTGCAGCACAGAACCAGATCATGGCATAATATTTGAAGAAAAACAAAGTAAGCAAGAAAGAAATGCTAATAAAATAAAAAATAGACATTCTAAAATTTTTTATACCTATCAGAGATTTACATGTCTACTTTAGCAATCAAAAGCAGTACTTCAGATTAATGAATTCACGTCTTCCTAACAGATTTGTTTTTTTGTTTGGTTTTTTTGGTGGAACCAAGGGTTGAACTCAGGCCCTTGTGCTTGCCAGGGAAGCACTTATTCTACTGATACCTCCCTGGCCCCTTCCTAACAGATTTGTGTTTAGAAACTTACATGATTTAATCTATTTAATTTAAAAAAATATACATTAATATGCAAATGTAAATTTTTGGCAAAGGTTCAGGTTACAAGTGCTAATTGTTGAAGCTTATTATGAAATAGTTATGATTTAGGTGACTAATATATTAGAATGGTATTTGTGGTTCAGTAAATTCTTTGTGCATGTAGCACAAATACAAGCTTAAAAACCAATCGTAGGGCTAGATTGTAGCTTAGTGGTAGACATGCTTAGCAAGTGCAGGGCCCTAGGTTTAATCTCCAGCATATACACATACAGAATGAGCTGATTATAACTCTTCATAATTTGAAGAATTTCTGATGCAGGAGTATCCCTTATTTGATCCGAGGTTATGATGCAGTCAGTCACATATTTCTACTACATGTTTGTCAAAAGTGAAAATGGGATTACCTAACTTTTTAGAACACAGTACTAGGAGAGCCCGTTATCTTTAGAGTTCTGTTGAATCACAGATTTTCAAGAGGTTCAAAAGTACTTGGAAAAAATACAATTATAATTTTAGTCAGGAGAGCTAGGGATATAACTCAATGGCACAGTGCCTGCCTGGCAAATTCAAGATTGTGAGTTCAATTCCTAGTTCAAAATAAACAGCTTTACTCAAGATGCATGGATTATAGTGCACATGAGTCATGCTTTTATTTCTGTGGCTGTCTGTAGAGTAAAAACCTTGGCATAACTCTTAATTACAAACATCTGCCTTTTAGCATCGAGCAGTTGAGCTGAAAGTGTGCTGTGTTACCCAAAAGATATGGCAGTCCTAGGACGTCCAAGAAGTATTCATAGTCCTAGATATTTATTGAAATTTTTAGCCCTTTGGATAAAAGTTAGTAAAGACCATTTGTTTCCATGAATGCACTGGATTGAAGCTAGGAGTGAACATTAGCCAGGTGCAGTGGCTCATGCCTGTAAACCGAGCACTCGGGAGGGTATAGCAGGGGGGATCAGTGAAGTTGAAGGCCAGCCTGAGCTACAAAGTGAACTCAAGGCCAACCTGAACAGCATATCAAAACCGTGTCTCAAAAAGACATATGCGCATGCATACATACATACATATGTAAAATAAAATAATCTCATTTTTAAAAAGAGTAGACATCAATTTAAATCTACAAGATTGAAATGCATGTAACAGAATATACCCCAAAATACCAAAGAATGACTACTTTATCCTGCCTCTTTACCTTCAGTTAATTTACATGTTTCAGGTATAAAGTGATGAAAGACATTAACAACTTCATTAGTCAGTTTTTTGTCGTGTTGCTAGGACTGAACACTCAACGTACGCAGCTTGAAAGTGGACGGGTTTATTTGGCTCACCATTACAGGGTTAAGCCATGTTTAGCTGGCTCCCAAGCAGAAACATTATGGCAGGAAGGCCTGGCAAAGCAGTGTGCCTTGTTCTTGGCCACCAGAAAGCAAGGTGCAGGGAAGAGCACTAGAGACCCCAGCATTAAGTCTCCCTAACTCACTCAAACACACCCAGAAAAGTACTAATCCCCTAGGCATCTCCAAGCCAGTCAAGTTTGCAGTGAACCATCCTACACCTTTTATAATACTATGTATTTCAGAATAACAATGTTTAAACTGCCTGTCCAAAATGTAAAGGACCTCACATGCAACTTATGACTAATCAATCTGAGTTGTGTATGACATGTATTTGCATAATATAGGATAATGTTTCAGATCACAGATCATTTGTTCATTGGTAAGGAGGAAATTGCTATCAACACTTTCTAAAAATGAAGTGTAATATAAAGTAGACATAATTAAACATTCAATGAAAGTTTTAATTATTTAGATATAATTAAACAATTTGGATTGCAACTTTAAATTTTTACAAGCTCCTCTATGAAGGAGGCAGTATGCTAGCAAGCAGCAGCCTTTCGATTGGTATCATTGAGAGGACTCTAATAAGAAGCATTGAAATCAAGTGGAGGCGACCACCCATGGTTTTCAAAGAATGGAAATTTGGGGTGTAGTTCAGTGGTAAAGAACTTGCCTTAGCATGCGTGACACCTTGGATTGAATCCCAGAAGTGAGAAGAGAGAAGAGGATGGGAGAAGGGATGATAATTCTTCTCAGAAATCACTTAGAACAACTTGTAACATTAAGTTACAGTGCACTGGAAGCGCAATATCCCTAACATAGCAAACTTTGCACTATTCAGGAATTCTCATATTAAAGAATACAGAAAACAAAGCAACTAACTACTATATAATAATATCAGAATGCCTTTGACAGTTCCTATAATAATGCAGAATACTTAACATAGGCGTTGTCTTGTCAAACTTAGTAAAAAGCTTATCTTTTTCCTCTCAAGCATTGTAAAGTATATGCCCATTTTTCAGGAACCTAATATTGTTTAAATTAATAAATAATTAGTAATGGCAAACAGTTATTAATGGAAAATAGGCCAAAAAACATGCATCTTTATTCAAAAAATAACTCGAATTTTTTAATTATGTTTTAATCGTTGCTGTAAAAAAATCTATTTTTTTGGCTAGTTAACTATCTCAAAATCATTGTGAATAAAAAATTTAGATAGCTGACCATTAGCTACTTTTGCTCATAGAGCTTATTATGATAAAACTCAGATACTTCTTACCTAGATAAAGACAGAAGTCCAAAGAGGTGATGTGGCTGGTCTGAGGCCTTGCAGCCCATCTATCTATTAACCTTGTTAGTGAGAAAAAACATGTTAAGGTCCTTTTATCTTTACCAGGTCCTTTATCCAAACTATAAATGTGTCCTTTAAAAAGAACATTTAGTAAAATAAAAATAAACTGGATAAGTATAAAATGTAATGAACTTGTTTCTTAGAATTTATTTAGGCAAGGTTCTATAACAGTTTGTTTTTTTATTTCATTGCTTTTTTTTTATTTTTTGATTTGCTTTTATGGTGCTGGAACCTAGGGATGCTCAACCACTGAACTATTGTCCCAATCCTTTTTTTTTTTTTTCTTTTTAATTTATGTATCAGGTACAGGGTCTCACTACGTAGCTTGGACTCATAGTGTTCCTCCTGTTTTCAGCCTCCCCAGCACTGGGGTTACAGGCATGCGCCACCACATCTGGTCTTGGTGGCCAATGCAGCATGTCTGAGGGCAGGGCTAGTGCAGCATGGAGTACTGGGGATTGAACCCTGATCTCTGTGCTCGCCTAAGCAGGTGCTTAGTCTGCTGAGCGGGCTGGCTGGCCCTTATTGCCACAGTCTTTGTAAAAAAAAAAAAATTAATTTTGATGAAGAGGGTGGCTAAATTGCCTAGGTTCGCCTCAAACTTGCAATCCCTGGCCTGCCAAATATTTGAGATTACAGCCATGCACCACTGTACCCAGCCCCATGGTATACAGAAGTATTTCAAGCACAGAGAGACAGAGAGAGAGATCTTCATCAGTTAAAGAAATTATAATTTAGAGGCTAGGGAGAGACAGCTTGGAGGTCTGAGTGCCTTCCTAACAAGTGCAAGGTTCCACCCAAATTTGATCCCACGTACCACATGCCATGCTTTCCCCAGAACTGAAGGCACTGCTTGCCTGGAAACTGTGGTGGCACATGTTTGTAATCCCAGTGCTTGGGAAGCTGAGGCTGGAGAATCACTACAAGTCCAAACTGTGTAGAGAGACCCTGTATCAAAAAGTTATTTATTTTTTTAAATTACTACTTTAACAAAAAGAAATTATAATTTAGAGCTCTTGTTGGGTGATACCTTACCATGTAACTCTGGCCAAATGAGACTAGTTTCAATAGTACAGTACCAGACACATTAGAGGCCTTCAGCAAATGTTTATGGAATTAATACACTAACTGATATAAAATTAAATCTCAACACTGTATGTATATTCGAGCCATTTTCCTGAACTTACAGTTTTTTTCTTTTTAAGCTGTATCAGTTGCAATTTAATACTTTTATTTAAATCACTGAATTTTGATGAAACTTTTGATGTTTCCAGTAGTTGATAAGCCCATGTATCAGCTGTTCTAAATTAAAAATTAAGATTATCAATTTGCTTAGTTTTCACTGCACCTGTCCTGCTGGTAGTGCCATTTCTGTCTCTGCTGTCCTCACTTAGCCAAAAAGGACTTCCAGCTCAGTAGAACAGATTGTCATTCCCTCCCACAAGTACACGAAGCCTTACACATTTGGCAGTATTGAAAAGGCTCCCTTCAAACAGCTGAGTGAGAGGCTTCCTCCAGTTAGTGGTAAGTTTATTGCTACAGACCTTTCATCATTGTCTTCATTAAGCCCAGTTCTTGTCTGATAAGAGAAGTGGAGAGCTGTTCTTTCCGAAGACATCAGCCATGGCTTTATCAAAGCTCTCATTTATATTAATCAGCACGCAGAGCCGGGCTCATCTGGGCAGTTTGTGCCCAGGTGGTGGTTGAGGAGATTTCCCCCTTATTTGGCCATTGCTGCTGCTCCCCATGTTCTTCAGTGGTCACATCTCCACTGAGGCTGCCAGCCACAAGCTCTGGCTGACAGCTGGGGACTAATGTACCCACATGAGACGGTTTGCTGAAACCCAGTTTGAAAATGATAAAGTGTTTACAAATGTTACACGATGCTCAGTGTCTGTGGGAGGGCACTCCTCTTGCCCAGTGCCTCTCCTCGTACCCTGGTGGTGAACATCTGTCCATCTTTGCATGTGTCGCTCCAGTATCCTGTCCTTCATTTGTACAAAGAGGAACTGACCAAAGAGTGGCTCTGACTGCTGTGATTTCCCTTCATTACATATGAACTGTCTCTGTTTTCCTATAGGATACTTGCCCAATAATATGGTTCTCGTGACTTAAAAAGAAATTGTGACAATATTCCTTCAAATGCCAAAGGTCTCTGAAGAGGACATATTTATACTAAAATTAATCCTTTGTCTCTCCCAAGATGTACATAAAAATTCACTTTCCCAAGAGTGTTTTTACCTTTGCTGCCATATACCACCATCTCTTCCTAGGGATGGAAAAAGGAGGACAATAAATCAGTGTGTAATTAATGCCATCAGCACTGCAAATGCGCACACACAAGTACGTGACTATTTCCTTGGCTGGCAGCTATTCAGAGTAGGAAAGGCTCATGGTCCTGTATTCCTTTGCCTCCTAGTAGCATGATGGATCACGTGTTATTTTGCTACCCAATATTATAGTGAAAACTGTCACTATAATAGCCTTTGAGAACAAATTTTCAAGAGAATTATTGGTCTGTAATAGTCTTCAATATTTTATATATCAAACAACTGCTGTTACTCAGAACATTTTTAAAGTGAATTAATATTCAACTGTACTGCCTTATTAAATCAACTCATACTGAATTGATCTTTAATTGAGCCACTTAAATGTTATATAGTAATTTTTTTTGAAATCTAGTTGTATTTTAATTTAGGATAGGCACTCTTCTGCTGAAACCAAAATGATCTAGGATATTAAACTATCTCCAGCACTGCTGAATCCAGTCCATCTGTCAGATACTTAGAGGCACAACTTGCCTACACGGAGTGCTCACCACCACACTTATGACCCTACTTTTGCTAGTCCAGAGGTAATTGAATGACATATTTTGTAAATCAGGCATGGACATAGCTTTTCTGGAAGCCTCTTGAAAACTAAAACCAGTAAGTGCTCCTCCTCATCCTCCAAGGAAACAGGTTTATTGTTTTATCTAATTGTAAAAACAATACAATAAAAAGGAGAAAATTGAATACATGATACAATATACTTGAGCACTTGTAAATTTAGCTGTTTTAAATTTAAACAATTCAGAAAGTGGGGTGGTTCAAGTTAGTTGTCAACTTGAGGGCCTTGGAAGACACCTAGGGTGCTAAGGCACCCATCTCGTGTAGCTGGGCGGATCATGGAGATATGACCTCAGCAGGGTACTGGGTCCCCGGCCCTTCTATTTTGGGCACTGTGCCCCTGCTCTACTGCCCAGTTGCCATCAAGTGAGTGTTTGCTCCACTTCTGCCATTGTGTTTGAAGCAGGCGGGCACTGCTAAAAGCATGAGCCAAATTAAGCCCCTCCCCCTTTCAAGGTGTCTTACATTTTGTCCTTTTAACAGGAAAGTTGGCTAATACAAACAAGATTGAAGAAAAATTACTTTAAAATAAACCTGAATCTATCACTAGTATATTATCATTATTGTCAGTTTTCTTTTAATCTTTATACTCAGTATATATAAACACATATTTACCTCACTTTTTTTTTTGGTATTTTAGGGAAGGGTCTTCAGGGTCTCACTAGATCAGTGATTCTCCTGTTTACAGCCTCTCAAGTGCTGGGATTACAGGCACGCGCCACCACAACCAGTCTCAATTGCTATCTCACCACATCCGGGGGGCGGGGTTGGCAGGGCAGGCCCGGAGACTGAAACCTCACTTTTATTTTAAAAAATACCTGTCAGGCCGGGCGTGGTGGTGCATGCCTGTAATCCCTGCACTGGAGAGGCTGATACAGGAGGATTGTTGTGAGTTCGAGACCAGCCTGAGCTACAAAGTGAACTTAAGGCCAGCCTAAATTGCATAGTGAGACCCTGTCTCAAAAAGACAAAAATAAATAAATAAAAATAAAAAATACCTGTCATACTATTTTGTTTTGTAGCCGTCTTTTTTTCCTTAGGAATATGGTACAAATGTCTTTCTATGGCAACATAAGGTTATTTTGGGTCATTGTTCTTCTCTACCACTCCCTACCTCTCTCAATTTCTGTTTGTTTTGTTTGCATTGCTGGGACTCAAACCCAGAGCCTTTTACTTACTAGGCAAGCACACTTATCAACTGAGCTATAGCTCCAGTCTGCAGTTTCTGTTTTTTATGAGTATAACTTTTTATAGTTTATAACAGTACCTTTTATCAGGGTAGTCATCATAGTTTTTCAATAACAACAAAAAAGAAATAAGATTCTTGTCTGACGGTAAAAAGGAAGCAATTGTGTATTCCTTTGAAATTGCTGAAGTATGTCCTTTAAATTAATCATTTAAGGCTGAGAGAGAAGGTGTGTCACCACGTGGAGATCTAGCTCCAGGCCCTCTAGAACCTAGAGGAGCCCCTCTGCCTGAATGGCCATTGGAGATGGCAATTTGGAAGAAATGGAAGAGGAAGTATGGCTTAAGAAGAGAAAAAGATGAAGAAATGTGGACCAAGATCCTGTGAAGGAAGATGTAGAAAGAGCTAAGAAGAGGAGAGGCCACCCTCCAGCTGAGAAGCTGTCACCAAATCCCCCCAAACTGACAAAACAGATGAATGCTATCACTAATACTGTGATCAACCACAAGGATAGTTCAGGGTGGCAGCTCAGTGAAGTCTTCATTCAGTTACCTTCCCGGAAAGAGTTACCAGAATACTATGAATTAATTAGGAAGCCAGTGGATTTCAAAAAAATAAAGAATTTGTAATCATAAGTACTGGCGCCTGGGCAACCTGGAGAAAGATGTCATACTTCTGTGTCACAGTGCTCAGACATTCAACTTGGAGGGATCCCAGATCTATGAAGACTCATCGTCTTACAGTCGGTGTTTAAGAGTACATGGCAGAAAATTGCCAAAGAGGAAGAAAGTGAGGAACAAAACAATGAGGAAGAGGAAGAGGAGTCTGAGTCCAAGGCAAAATCTGTTAAGGTGAAAATAAAGAGAGATGAGAAAGGCCGGAACAAAGGAAAAGGCAAGAAAAGGCCAAATTAAGGGAAAGCAAAGCCAGTGAGCGACTTTGACAGTGACGAAGAGCAGGATGAAAATGACCAGTCAGAAGCAAAGTGGGTCTGATGATAAGTGACCACCGTGGAACTGAATATTTTTCCATCGCCCTCGCGCTTCTATGCAGTGGCTTCATGTGTTCTGTGGGCCGTGGGTTCTTTCTGTGACCTCCTCCTCATCTTATGAACTAGCTTTAGAATAGTGCCAAACAAATATATGATATCATGGTATAAAAAAAACACAAAGTTCGAGCCGGGCGTGGTGGCGCATGCCTGTAATCCCAGCACTCGGGAGGCTGAGGCAGGAGGATTATTGTGAGTTCGAGACCAGCCTGAGCTACAAAGTGAGCTCAAGGCCAGCCTGAACTGCATAGTGAGACCCTGTCTCAAAAAGACAAAAAAAAAAAAAAAAAAAAAAAAAAAAAAAAAAAAAAAAAAAAAAAAAAAAAAAACACAAAGTTCGTAACGTATTGTGACCAAATGGGCCTCAAAGATTCAAAGATTAAAACAAAAGCTGATGGAAAATGTGGGTGGACAGTATATTTTTATGGGTGGGTCTAATTTGGTAAAGGTTTGTGCCTGATTTTATCACCTGTTTGGATGCGATTTTTGTCTTTTTAGCGCTGGTAACCAGGAGAAGCCATTAAAAGCCACTGATTATTTTGTTTTTCATCAGGCAATTTTCAAGATTTGTATTTGGTATTTTTTCTACACTGTGGTACATATAAGCAACTTTAATAGGTGATAAATGTACAGTAGTTAGATTTCACTACATATACATTTTTCCACTTTATGCCATGATCTGAAAAATGCTTTTTAAATTGTATAAGATTTATGTCTACTGTAAATATTGCTTGTTTTTTGCTCTTCATTTTAAAAACATTTTGTTGAAAATGCTGTTGAGTATTGCAATCTATATAGTATACTGGATGGCTTCTTTTGTCCACCTGATTTCCTATGTCACCAATGTTATTGTCTCCGTCTCCCTAAAGTGTACTTAATCTTTACTTTCTTTGCACAATGTCTTTGGTTGCAAGTCATAAGCCTGAGGCAATAATAAAATTGCAATAATTTCAAAGAATGTGGTGTTGGTACTTTCCTAATAAACATAATTTGCTCCACTAAAAAAAATACAAAATTAATTAATCATTTAAGAAACTCACTGTAAAGGTCAATTATATCAGGACTATAATTGTGCTAAGGTTCAGATGCACTTGTGTTCTACCTAGTCCTTTTCTTTAATGATAGAGAAAGGAATGTAGTGGGAAAGATCAACAGTTTGCTTGAGAGTAGCAATGGATAGGCACTGCCCATGGACTTCCCTGTGTTGCAACCTTCTTGACCTGTAACCCTCCCTCAGAAAAAGGGAAGGAAACAGAGCCAGCTCCTAACACTGGAAGACTTTCTAGATTCTTAAGATGTTACTCATACAATTGAGAAGTAGTATATGACATGCTGTAGAGTGTGATCTAAACATGACACAGATGAGGAGAGCATGTTTGTGTTTGCACATCTAAACAAGCAGTGCTGCTCTTGTTGCAGTTGCCACAAATGTAAAAATTTTGTCCATGTTTAATTGCTCTTAAAGATGACTAAAGTAAACTTTATAATATTGATATTAGAAGTCATATAATTGAAAATTATGCTTAGGATACAAAATTTCAGTGTTTTTTGTAAACTAAAGTTAGCTTCTTCCAAAATATTTGGGCACACAATTTTAAAGACGCAGCAATCTTTGTTTCTGTGCTATGACCTTCATCCACCCAAGACTTTTACTACATCTGGAGTAATAATCTATAAATATGGAAGAGTAATATCCACTAAGACTTATGTTTTAGATTGTCTTTAAATGTCTATATATAAGCACCTAAATTAGTTGAATGACAATGGAGTGCCCATCTTTGACAGGTGTAGACAAAGGAAGGGGTATAGAAAGGAAGAATCATGATGTGTGTGTATGGATAGTACAGTTGGGATAGATAATGCTGTACTTCTACATAATTCTATGAGAGGCAAGATTTGCATAATAGTGGTTGGATAGGATATTATGTCAGCTTCTAGTACTATGGACAACCACTAGGGAAATAACAAGGTAGAAAGTATTAATTATTGAATCTTTGATGTAATTCAGGTATAAAATTAAGATACCCAAACAGCTACACTCTCTTAATTTGCTGATAAGAGACATAAGGTATAATAGTGTCTGTAAGTATAATATCATGTATGCACCTTCTATGATACCAAAACATTATGAAAACAGTTTGCAATGTATTAATTTATCAAATCCATCTTGTCAAGGTATCTTAAAACTATCTCATTGATATTTGTACTTCAATAAAACAAAACAAAAATAAAATAAATAAATAAATGTCTATATATTTACTAAATAAATTGCAAAATAAAACTCAGACAAAAATAAAAATAAAAAATAAAAAAACTCAGACAATAAAAAAAAACCAAAGAGAGAAAAGTTCTTGTAATCCAGCGTGGCCAATGTATTTAAAAAGTGTACCTTGATTTAGTAAAATCATCTTATGTGTTTCATGTGATTTTTTTTTTTTTTTGGCCTGTTAGTCTAGCTGTTAATCTGTGTTTATGATAATTAATTTGATAAGGACTTAGAAAGTGAGTGAACATGATGCTTCCAAAATGTCTTTTTTTAAGAAGAGGGTAAAGGGTTAGAAAGGATTGAGATGTGTGCAAACATGTGCCAATTCCCCACAATCAATATATTCATCATATACTGTAAACCTGCACTAATAATTTTTGTTAGTTAAATGCTCTATATGTTTACTCATTGGAGATGTGTTATGGACAACTAATGCCATTGTTTGATACTACTTGGCAGTAAACCCTAATGTCATTCTGAAATTAGCATATACATTCCAAGCCCTAAAGCCCTTCAAGGATAAGAATGCACTAATGTGGCCCTAGGCTGACTCCATGAAAACTTCTTTACCAGCTGGTAAGTTGGGTTACCAGTCATAGTAGTTTAAAACATAGGAAGTATTTTATTATAATTTTTAAGTATTAAAATGAAGGGCTAGGTACAGAAAATTTTACACAATTATTAGTAGATTTCAGATAGAGGGAAAAGTACATGTGAAAATAACAAAACAGCAAGAGCAAAGATTTTTCACCAAAGTTTATCAAAAAACTATTTTCAAATTTACATGCCTAGTTATAAATAAGATCTGCATTTCTAATAGATCAGAACTTGAGAACTTCTGGAATCATCTTTTGCAACTCCCCTCATTTTGTAGTTAAGAAAAACCATAGCTCAAACTTTCCCCAAGTCAACAAAAATTAGTAGTAGACCCCAAAATAAAACGTAGATCCTCTGGCTCTTGGGATTCTTCTCTGTTTTGTTACAGTTCTCTATCTTTTGGGCTTCCAGGGTCCTTAACACTGGGATTCTTGTAGCCTATTTTCTATCTGATAGAAACATTTGCTTCCCATGGACCTGTAGAACAAAAAGTCCTTACCTCCTCCTTGTGGTTGTTCTTGTCCAGCACACCAAGGGTCTGGTGAGGAAGTCTCAAGTGGTGGGACCTTAGGCCACTGGATTCTCCTCTGACTGTCATTATCCTGCTGAGTATTTTTCGAAGCTTAAATAAATCACTCTTCAAGAATCAAAGTGGGGGTAATGTTATTAAATAAGTTTTCTTATTTTTAAATATAACGGATAACCAAACAGGTTACCTGGGATAATAAGTCAAATAATGTCACAAAGATCATCTCATTAAATAATCTACTAAATTATGAGTAGTGGGTTGCTGATAACCATGTTCTTTCCAGAAGCACTTCCAACTTAAACACATCTTCCCTTGGTATTTTTACAATTAATAAACATTTCTGATAATGAGAAGGAATTTATTTGTGCACTGGGTGAGTTATCCTGGCTTAGGGCACATTCAGTTCTAGGTTTTTACTGTTTTTCCTAATCTCCCTTTTTCAGTTTCTTACCTCAAAAAAGTCCAGATCTTTGTCCTTAATGTTTATCTTGGTTATGGAGGCATATTCTGATGTATGGCCACTTCGAAGTATAGGTCATTTCTAAATTATGAACTTCCAGGTCAGGTCTGTTAATATTTTCTAATGGCATTGAGAGAAAAAGAATCAGAAAACAGAATGGTTTCGTTGCTTCTACCTGGTCTAGAATTTCAGGGAAGAAAGGAACACTCTGGTTATCCAGAGCAGATCTGCTCATAAAGTTCATGCCATCATTTTGACATTTCTTGTTGGACTTTCTCTTTGTAAATCCCTCTTCACCTTACCGATACCACTTAGAACTCAAACTGTTTCAAAACCATAGCATTGCTTAGTGAGTGATTGATCTGTATTATGTATCCAGCCTTCAGGGGATCTTGGGATGTTGCTTGTGTAAACTGTAATCCAATCCAAATACTGTGCATTTAGTTACAGTCTTTCATAGACCTATTGGTGATACTCAATCCTCCTGGATTTGGGAATAGGGCTTATCTGATACCTTTCAGGGGGAAAAAAAAAATCCATTCATTTTTCTCTCTTCTCCACTTAAATAACTCAACACATCTGGTAACACTGTAGGATCATTGTCCTTCTAGTTCCTCTGCAGCTCATATTGCTACAATATTTCATAAGTATTTAGTTACCTAAAGGACAATGTAATTAAAAAAAAAAATGTTTAAAAAGCTTGGTATAAGTCTTACCAATTAACCCATCCACAGAGGTAGAAAAAAGTATGCCTTTAATCAGCAAAATTTCCATATCAGCAGCCCTGTGTATGTTTCACAGTATACATGTAAATAGAAAATTGGAGATAAAGGCTTATATATTATTTGCAAGCAAGTTTTTCTACAAATTAATATAATTTGCCTTTAAGAAAATATTTATTAAATAACTATCTAAGATTAAAGTACCTTGCTGTTTGGGTCTATATCCTTTGGTTTAATAATATCTTCAACTACAAGAATGATAAAAGGTAAAACAAAATCCTTTAATTCAATCAGAACTAAGCTAAATTTTAGGAAACGAAGAGTGGAAATCAGATACAAGACTGCATAATGTAGGAAGTTAAATATACCAGATATTAAGACTTCATAAGTGGACAGGGTTGCCCTGAGGGATCCTTGTTTGAAATGCTGCGTGGAGCATTATCATTAATAGCACTATTTTATCTTCTTGGATTAAGGTGCTTTATGCAAACAACTGTAAATTGTACAGTAGTTCCAAAGAGACCATTTACTGTTTTCTGCTTGTTTTACATTCTGGAACAAGTTCAAAGCTTTTGATTTTGCTTGATTTTCCTTTTTAAATAGTCTGAGCCTTGAAAATGCCTGTTTGATGAATATGATCTCAATATTGCAGTTCTGTAAAAATTTTCAGTGTTTATGCTACATCTGACCCAAGGGTCCTGCATCAAATATATCCATAGTGCATTTTAAGTACAACAAAATGAACACATTTGAAAGATTAACCATTCTCTTGCTATTGTTTTTCTTTCTGCATTAAGTATGTAGATTAGCCTTGTAATGGTTCCCAGAATGAGAATCCTGAAAAAGTATACACATGACACAAATAAACATGCAGAAAATAAATTGAGTTAAGATTCATTCAGTATCTGAAATTTAAGCTTGTGTTCAAAATGGTTATTACTGGATTTTCATGTGTATTAGTTAAATACTATGCTTGTAAGATATTTTGGCTTGAGTAATGACTGAGAAAAATAGGATTTTAAATATCCTACTTTTTAAAGGACCTTTGCACATAACTCTTTTTGCTGTTGTTCAGCACAGATCTTGCCTTCTGAAGTGTTCTAAGGTAAAAATGGGGATAATTTTCTTTTTTTTTTTTTTTTAGGTCGTAGAACTTTTATCAAGTGCTATTATGGACTTGGTACAAGGCATATACCATGAAAATTCTACTTCAACCAAGGTAAAGGATTTCAAATTCATTGTAAAATCTTAGATTAGAATGGCTCATGGCAAAACTAGAATTGATGAGCAAAAATGTCATTCTTATTTTGTATTTAAACTGTACTCTTGGGGCTGGGGAGATGGCTCAGTGGAATAAGCCTTCCCTGACAGTGCAAGGGCTTGAGTTCAATCCCTGGTTCTACCAAAAAAAAAAAAAAATCCATTGTCATGACTTGCTGTTGGTCATTAAAAATTAACAATTAAACTGTACTTTTTTTTTTTTTAAGATTACTGTTTGGCTACAAATTCATGGCTGTACACTTAGTACACAGCAGATTTAGCCAATTAAAAGAAACCTCCTCAGGCTGGATTCTCCTCTGTCTACAGTAGTTCAGTAGACAGCTGGCTGCTTCTGGCTGGCAGTTAGCATGGTCACAAGGCAGGGAGGCAGACAAGCTGGAGGACAGCACCTGCTGAGGCAGCTCGACCCAGCCTTTCCCCAGAAGAGGGTTCCCCCCACATCCCTACGGAGTGGACTATGAGCTTGAGAACACACAGCTCTTTGGGGGTGAGGAGGAATGTCTCCTATAGCATGATTCAGAATTGACTACTTACTAGAAGCTCTGTGATAAGTAGTACAGTTACACAGTTAGATTATTTTGATTAATTTTATAGATCTAGAATAAAGGTTTTTCCAGGCCTTTTTGTGCCACCTACAGCCAGGGTCTAGATGAGAGAAAATTGCGACTGGGCGTGGTGGCCTGCCTGTAATCTCAGCTCTTGGGAAGCTGTAAACAGGCGGGTCACTACAGGTCCAATCTAGTACTGAGACCCTGAACACCCTTTAAACCCTTCCCTAAATACAAAAAAAAAAAGAAAGAATTAAGGTTTTTGACTCATTTGGCAGGACATCTTGAGAAAGGTTAGCTTTCATTTCTTTTAAATGTAATTACTTCATTTCCATAGGAGATTAAATGTAAAGTAATTGCTTCATTGACTGCCACCATCATTTACCTTGATGTATACTATTGTAAGAAATTCTGTTCAGGGCTTCATTATTTCCACTTCTGTATTATTAAGATTTCACTCAGGACAAATTAGACACAATATGTGTGTGTATACAGCCTAAGCATTAACATTTCATGTGAAAAAAAAAAGGCAAATTTTACTAGAAGCAAATATAGGACATGAGCAATTTCGATTAAAAATGTTAAATTTTAAAAGTATAACTGAGAGAATCTGGATGGTTCACAGACTAGTTAATGAAATATGAAGAATTGTACTTGGACATCTGCTAATATTTGGTTCTGAGAGCCACAGATTCCAGTAGGCACAGCTAACCTCACCCAAGTAACATATCCGTATGTGAGACCTCACAAGACGCAGGACCTCAGAGGACCTGCTTTTGCAGTTTTTCAAAGACAAGCATATTTTTCTGTTAGGACTTAAGGTTGAAGTCAACTTATAAAACAGTAATTCCATTCATATAAAGTCATCTTGTCTGTAGTATGATGGTGATGATAATAGCTAAAAACCTAACCAGATGGTGAATGATTTGTGTCATCATTTAATATTCATAGAAATTGTGAGAGGAAGCCGGGTGTGGTGGCGCATGCCTGTAATCCCAGCACTCAGGAGGCTGAGGCAGGAGGATTGTTGTGAGTTCGAGACCAGCCTGAGCTACATAGTGAGCTTAAGGCCAGCCTGAACTGCATAGTGAGACCCTGTCTCAAAAAAAGACCAAAAAAAAAAGAAAGAAATTCGTGAGAGGAAGGTACTATAGCTACTCCTGTTTACAGATATGAAAATTAATTAAATAATTAGAAAAGATTAAATAATTTTACCAAGATCACACAGTTTGTTAGCTGAGACTCAACTTTCAACGTCTTATTCTACTGTTTCTCTGCTTTGTCTAAACCTGACAGGGTGGCTTGCATCTGCCATACCTGAGGGCTTATTATATGACTCTTACAGTGGCCTATTTGTGTAGTTTTCCATCAGAATATTTTCAAATGGTTTGACTTAGTTCCATTTATTAGTTTTTTGTTTGTTTGTTTTTGTTTTGTTTTGTGGCAGAACCAGGGTTTGAACTCAGACCCTTGTGCTTGCTAAACAGCGCCACTGATGTAGTGGTATCATGCAAGATTCCCCTTGTGCTTGCCAGGCAAGCTCTTATTCTATGGAGTTATCTCCCTGGCCCCTATTAGTATTTTAGAATTAAATATCTATAAATGTTTAAGTGAAAATGTTATTGTTGGTTTAGGCTTTTAATTTATCCAGTCTTACAAATTGTCTACAGTAACTCACCAAGTTCATTAACAACTTTGTGAACATTTTGTTAAGTACTTTCTACTTATCAGGTAGATCTAATGTCAGCAATAATAAATGCTTAGGTAACACTTTACAGTTTAAACATTTGTTGTTCATAGTCATACAGGCTAAAAAAGGGTGACAGTTTTTGGTATTCCCATGTGATACAGGAGAAGCCTAAAATTCAGAGATGGCAGATAGTCTGCCTTCTGCCTAGTTTATGGTTAGGATTTGGATTAGGAGAGGCTTACGATAAGGAAAAGCATAGTATCTGAAATTTGTTAATGAATGTTTGAATGTTAAGTCTAAACCTAAATGGGTTTTTTTGTTTTAATTTATGCATTTGGTACAGGGTCTTACTGTATAGCTCGAACTTGTAGTAAGCCTCCTGTTTCAGCCTCCCTAGTGCTGAGATTACAGATATGCACCACTACTCCCAGACTCAATGGCCCAAACAGTATGCCTGGGGTGGGGCCAGCATGATGTGTGGGACCAGGGATTGAACATAGGTCCTTGCACTTGGCAGGCAGGTGCTTAGACCACTGAGCTATCTCCCTGGCCCTGAACCCAAGTTTTTGACACCAAGATTCATGCTTTTTCTAATATAATATGCTACTGCTTCCTGAGAAAGAGAAAAAGAGGAAGCAACCCAGACTGAAAAACTGTTGATCATATTGGAACAGCCACTGAGCAGGCACCATGTTGCTGACTGTCTCAGTGGCTAATAAAACTTTACTCAAAAAAAAAAAAAAATCTGTAACAGTGCTTTGTTCAAGGGGCTGGGGAGATATCTCAGTAGAATAAGTGATTCCCTGGCAAATACAAGGGTCTGAGTTCAGTCCTCGGTTCTGCAAAAAAAAAGAAAATGTTATGTTCACCTGGCCTCTTCCTCTGCCTCCTCCTCCAAACATAGCTCTTTAAAACACTTGAGCAGGGACTGGAGGTTCAACCCCCAGTCCTGCTGTGCTGGCCCTGCCCCCTGGGGCATGCTGAGACACATGGTGGTGCACACCTGTAATCCCAGAACTTGGGAGGCTGTAAACAGGAGAATCACTATGAGTCCCATCTAGTAATGAGACCCTGAACAACCTATAGACCATTCCCAAAAATACAGAAAAAAAGAAGAAAAACTTGACTTTTCTTAAGCAGTGTTTCAGAATATAGTTAAGCCACTTAAAGAGTCAATCTTTTTAATACTGAGAAAAAATGCATAGTTGAACTGCAGCAGTGAGAGTGCTTCTCACTGCTTCTGTCTGTCTCCCAGGTCCACTTTAGGTTAACCACATTTCCCTTCCTAACCAGAAAAATTCTGTACCACCTCAAGTGTTCTTGCCATTGCTGTGGCTTTTCACAGTGGGTTTTTCTAACTTGGCCCAAAAATCATTTCAAAGGCAGGGAGTGTGTATCCTGCCCTGATCTGGGGCGCCTTCAAGGTCTGCGTGTTGTAGCAGGACAGGGAAGTGAGGTGGACTCTGTGGGCCCCTATTGCATAGTGTCCAGAGCCCTGAGCCAATTCAGTGCACAAAAGAGATGCTTTGTGATTTAAAGTAAGCTACAAACCGCCTCATCTGTCTCTAGTGAATACAATCAATGTCTGTTTTCTATGTGGAAACTTAATGCAGTGATAAAGAGCAGGCAGTAGGAAAATAGCTTTCTGTTAAGTAGTATCTGTGCAACAAGGGTGGATGCATTACAGCAAAGCTGGAGGAATTGAAACTAGAGCTGGGCATGGTGATGCACACCTGTAATCCCAGAACTCAGGAGACTGAGGCAGGGATCACTTCAAGTTTGAGGCCAGTCTGGGCTACAAAGTGAGTTCAAGGCCAGCCTGAACTGCAGAACCGAAGCCCTGTCTCAAAAAAAAAAAGGAGAAACTACAGCTAGATAAATTAGAAATGACCTTGTCCAAGAGAAGTTTGTGATGATATAGCTCTCCTTAAACCCATGCTACTGTATGTGACTGAAACTACTAATACTGCACAGAGTTGGTGAATTGTGATCACAGAAACAAAATAATTTAGGAAGTCCATTCTTTGTTCTGTCCATTGAAAATTTTTTTTTTTGCATTTGCTAGTTTGTATTCCATCTCTTCCTTACAATAAAAATTACTCACTGTGCTTCTTTTAGCATTTATGGCAAAATCTTTCTATCTTTTATATGATAGCTAATTGAAGTATATTATTAAAAAATGGCATTTTAAATGCTTATTTGCTATTCTAAAAGTTCTTCAATTAAACCTTGCCTTATGTATAATATATACATTATACACTGTTTTCTAAGTATTTTTACGTTTTAACAAAATTGACTTTGGATCCACAGACCAAAATATCTAAAATATTTTAACACAATTGTTACTGTAGTGTGTTGTCTGATTATTTCTAAGCAAATATATGTTCATTATATAAAAAATGAAAACAAAGAAAAAAAGTCAACTAAAAATTATTTTATATACCTGTCCCTCAGAAATAAATCATGATGTTATTTTAGTATACTCTTTTTGGATTTATACTGTATTTCTCTTATTTTTGAGTTGACTTGAAGTATATAACTTAATATCTAAGCATCTGCTTGACAAGGACCCAGCAAAGCCCCGATTCAATCCACTGTATAACATGCCATGCTGGCCCCACACCAAGCCAGCTACCAAAACCAGGCATGGTGGTGCACACCTGTAATCCTAGTGTTGCAAGACCAAACAAATGCTAACCTCCCTGAAGACTGGCATCCAGGATTGATCATTACCCAGGAAGAATCCTTGTCTGAAGGACACCAGCTAAGGTCCTATATTTATATTCATGCCTGCTTGCTATGTGACTTGCTTCCTCATTTCGTCCTGGGCCTAATCAATTTTACCCGAGCATGATGCTTGTAATCCCATTGGTTGACCCTAGTTTTGTCCCACCTCTTGTCCACCTAAGTGAGTTTCCATTTTCTCCAGCGTACCCCTGCATGGTTTACACTATAAAAGTCCCTGGAAGAAACAGCTTCCTGGGGAACTACCTGCTCGGGTCCCCCTCCTGTCCCTTTCTCAGACAGGAGCTTTCTTTCCCTCAATAAATATATTCTGCTCATAACCTCCATTTGTTCCTAAAATTCATTCTTCTGTCTTAGAGAACACAAACTTATCCAGGTCAGATTGGGAGATCATTTTTCCCTATGTCATTTGGAGGTTCCCTATATCATTTGGAGGTCACCCACTCGAGATAGTATTACTAGCACTGTGGAGACTTGAGACAGGAGTATCATTACAAGTCCAACCTGCATAGTTAGACCTTATATCAAATAAAAAGTAATATTGCTGTCACATCTTAGTATATATATTGCTGTATTTTATACTGTTTGCTTTTAAAATTCCTGAAAGGCTTTCACAGAGAGCAAATTGGTCAAGCAATGGCTGTGACTCATCCACATGGCTGACACTGACAGAGGTTCTACAAACCGAGGTACAGGGTTTCAGGATGAATCCTGAGGGGATTTGACTGACCTTGTCAGATACAAAAGTTACATTTCTTGTTACATAGGTCTTGCTTTATCTTGGTCTTCACCATCCAGCAGAAAAGAAGAAAAACGTAGCATAAAAAGTAAAGCCATATTAATATGCTGAGCTGTAAAGGCTCAGGGCAACAACTTCTGACATTGCCAGTCCTACAGATAACCCACTACTATTATGGACTACTGCACTATATTGGGATATTTTGCAGAATTCGCGCAACTACAGTATTTAATTGACAATGGAATACCCATATCTGACAAAACTAAACAAAAAAGGGGATACAAATGAAGGACCATTTTGTATCTGTATATTCAGAATAGTTAGAATAGATATACAGCTACTTTCTCTTAATTCAATGAATAGAAAGATTTATACTAATAGTGTTTGTGGACAGGATATCATGTCTGTGTCTTGTACTATGAATAACCACTAAGAAGACAATAATGTGCAATGTATTAATTATTGAAACTGCCCTACTAAACGATTTTGAAACTGTCTCACTGCTATTTGTTTCTCAATAAAATTTTTTTAAAAAGGTCTACTTACAGCACTAGAGTTATCAATGTACAAATAAATACACTGTCTAAAAAAAAAGAAATATATCATTCAAAAAATAAACAATAAAATAAAGTTCCTGAAAATGAGATTCGTGAATCAAAAACTCTATTTTCAGTATATCTCGTGCATAAGTGCATTATTATCCTCAAATGTTTGGCTAAAATACTGGCCCTTGGCTAGCACCTGGAGACTTAAGTTTTAGAGGATGAGACTCTCCGGGGCCGCCAGAGCATCATCCGACCCAGAGCGCCAGCCCCACGTGTGTGCGAGACCACCCAGGCCTCCAGATCCTGAATAGACCCAGAGTGCAGGCCCAGCGTGGAACCCTTCAGCAGAACTCCCCACAAAAAGGCTAGAGACCAGACCCAGCTGATTCAGGACTAGAACACTGTGCCAGAGTGACACAAAGGGTTCACCTGCAAGGCTGCAGTGGGAAGTGGAACACAGCAGCCAGACCCAAGCCACACTCACCTGGAGGAGTCTCAACTCCCTACATCCCGACCTGCTGCTAAGGTAATAACTCTAAGCTCTACACCAAAGGTCAAAAGTATACAAAATGACAAAGACAAGGAACAAAAAGCAGTCTCAGGCCCCAAGTCCACCCAGTAAAAATGCAGAAGACACTAACATAGAGGAAATTGGAAATCAAACACATGAAATCTCTGAAATAATAACTGAAGAGATCAGATCAGAAATAATTTCTGAGCCGGGCATGGTGGCGCAGGCCTGTAATCCCAGCACTCGGGAGGCTGAGGCAGGAGGATTGTTGTGAGTTCGAGACCAGCTTGAGCTACAAAGTGAGCTTAAGGCCAGCCTGAACTGCATAGTGAGACCTTGTCTCAAAAAGACAAAAAAGAAAGAAAGAAAGAAAGAAAGAAAGAAAGAAAGAAAGAAAGAAAGAAAGAAAGAAAGAAAGAAAGAAAGAAAGAAAGAATTTCTGAAGTAAAAAAGGTAGTGATAACTACAATCAAGGAAGTACTAAGTGCTTCTAAAGAATACACTGATGAAAAAAAATAGAGCAGACTATAAAAATGATGGAACCCTAAATAAGCAATATAGGAAAAATATAGAATGTATGAACCAGATTCAAAGTGATATACAGGAATTTAAAACCTCAATCACAAGCTGGCAAATCCGTTTAAGTGAAAGCGAAAATAGAGTTTCTCACCTTAAAGACACCATTGCAGCTAGTGAAAAAGTAAACAAAGATCTCTTAAAAACAACTAGGATGCAGGAAAAAAAATAATTCACCTACAAGACCATGCAAAGATGAACAATGTGAGACTAATAGGCATCAAGGAGAAGGAAGGAGTCAATACAAATGATATAAAAAGAATATGGGCACAAGTAAGAAAAGAAAACTTCCCAAATATGGGGCAACAATCTGACACTCAGGGAACCGAAGCATATACAACTCCAAATAACATCAACCCAATTAAAACCACTCCAGACATATAATAATCAAGATCCCAGAAATTTAGCACAGGAACAGTGTACTAAAAGCCACTAAAGAAAAAGAAACAGTCACATTTAAAGGAAAATCCATCAGAATAACGGCAGATTTATCTTCACAAACCATCAAGGCAAGAAGAGCATGGAGCAAAGTACTTCAAATCTTGTAAGAAAACAAATTCCAACCCAGACTGATACACCCTGCAAAACTCTCTTTCAAGTATAATGGAGAAGTAAAATATTTCCATGACAAACAGCAACTAAAGAATTTCATGATACAAAGCCAAGCCTACTAAATGATGTTCTAGAGAGAGAGCAAAATTATCATAACCTCATGAACGAGAATGGAAAGAACCCACCAAATAGGGCAAATAATTAAACACAGGAGAATAAGAGGTATATAATAGTAGTCTTTCAGTTATTCTTTTGTGTACAGCAGCAAAATATTTCCATCAGCACACTCTACAGATGGACTTCTCTTGCACCCTATGGGTCATGATTCCATATGGGACTACAGGGTGGATTTCAAGGAAATAACTGTAGCTCAGTCCCACAAGTGACACCTGGCCACCAGTAAATGTCATGGTCATTATCCATGTCCACAATGCACTAAAACTTTGTGCGATATCCTATCCCCAAACTGTCAGAAGTGATGGTCATTTATTTGTCATTTCAGTATTTATCTTATGTTTTATTCTTAGCACTTCTTTACTATCATGAAAACTTTTTCTTAGTTCAATTGTTTTGAAACATTTAATTTTTAATTAATTAGTATTAGTTTTCTGAATATTACTTAATCTTAATTTTTGTTTTAAGATTTATACTATATCTTTGAATTACAATTTATCTAAAGATATCATATGATATCTTCTCCTAGTATTAGAAACTTTAAAAAGTATATTTCCATTTTTCTGTTGACTTTATATTACTTCTTCCCTGTCTTTTATGCACACACACAT
>PVKA01030447.1:0-27306 GCA_004027165.1 Ctenomys sociabilis
TTGTAGAAAGAAAAAATCATGATGTGTGTGTATAGACAGTACAGTTGGGATAGATAACGCTGTGCTTCTACATAATTCTATGAGAGGCAAGATCTGCACTAATGGTGGTTGGACAGGATATTATGTCGGCTTTTAGTGCTATGGTCATCCACTAGGTAAATAATTATTGAATTTTTGATATAATTCAGGTATAAAAAAAGATAAGTAAGCAACTACACTCTTAATTCACTGATAAGAGATATCTGCTAAAATAATATCTGTAAATATAATATCATGTATACACCTTGTACAATACCAAAACGTTATGAAAACAGTTTGCAATGTATTAATTCATCGACTCTGAATGGTTAAGGTGTCTTTAAACTGTCTGACATTTGTATTTTAATAAAATAAAAATAAATGGAAAAAAAATAATAATAAAAAAAAAGAGGAACAGAGCTTCCCACAAATGAACCACAGCCTTTCTTAATGACAATGAAGGTCCTAAGCTTCTCCTCAAACAATAGCCAAGTTCATTAGCAAAGCCAGCATGACAAGGTCCTGCAGCAGAACAGCCCAAGGGAATCAGCAGCTTCTAATAGCTCCAACAGCTTCTCCAAACGGCCTCTGGACAGTTTCTCTAGTTCTGCCTCTTCTGCTGCTGGCAGCCATCCTCAGGTGGGCCTGCCAAATCCAGCATCACATGAGTTCAGTTTAGCTTGGTGTAACAAGCTGACCACCAGTTAACAATCCACCACACCAACTGTGGTTACATTTGTAATATCACTTTTGTATTTGTAAAATGGGGCTTATATTATATTACTGACCAGGTTACTGTGAGATTAAAAAGAGATAATACATTTTATGTAACTGCTTTGGGATAGAGTAGATATATGATAATAATTTATAAATGGTATAATTATAAGATGTTATAATATTGTAATGATGTTCATTATTTAATAAAAACTTTAAATGAAATATTAAACATACTCTCATTGTGGGTAAATTTCACTTTTATTTTCATTTCCCTTATATATAAGACACCATGACCCATAGGTTGAAGGTGAAAAATTCACATAAATTGTGTGTTTCTGTGTGTGTGTATGTATACGTGTGTGTGATCATTCTTCTAAAATTCTATGGATATTAATTTTTCCTAACATTTCTGAGACTCATAATTTCACTACAGTTTTAGGGAATAAAATCATAATAGCCACTGTTTATTGAACTTTTCTGGCAGTGGGCAATGTTCAGGAATTCTGTAATTCCTTATATCCCCATGAGGAGTTGCTAATTTCACTCCCATTTTATAGATGTGGGGACTGAGGACAAGTGAGTTTTAGCGATTTGTTTAAGGGCCTGGTGTCATTGGGGTTGGGAGCCAACCAGCATCATGTCAGGGCCAGCAGTGACCACGAGGGAGCCAGCCTGTGTCAGCAAAGAAGGTGCCAGAAGAGGATGGTCTACGAACTGCCACTTCCACATCACTGGGAGGAATCCCGATTCTGGTCCTGGCCCTCAGCCTATGCACCCGCAGTCTGTGGAGATGCGGGTCTAGAATGTGAATTTCAATTGCACTTCCTCCATATCCTGCCCTCTAGTGCACCTGATGCAAAATAGTGTTGGAGAACTGGCAACCTAGGCATTTTGTCCTAACTAGATGAATTTTTTTGCAGAACCAGGGATTGAACTCTGACCCTTGTACATTTCAGGGAAGCGCTTATTCTACTGAGCCATCTCCTCGACCCCTAACTAAATTTTTAAAAAAATTATTTAGTTACTGTAATGTAGAATCCTTTGTGTTTCAAAATAGTAAAATAGCAATATTAATCATTGCACAATGCTGGTTTTTTCAGTTGTTTTTTTTTTTTGACTGGTATCTATTTGAATACATGATTACATTCCCTGTGTGGAGTTGGTATATGGACATAAAGCATCCCCCTTCCTTGTTTTCTTCCTTTATCCATCCCCTTCCTTTCCCTTCATTCCATGGCATCCCTCCTTTTGGAAAACATCTACCTTCCTGTTTCCTATTACCTACCTTTTATTTTGACCTTTTTTAATATTTGGGGCTCTCAAGAGAAACCATGCAATAATTAAACTTGTACATCTGATTGTTTTTTACTTAATAATATAGTTTCAAGATGCATCCGTTTTCCCACAAATGGCTGAAGCTTACCCTTCTTCATGGCAGAGTAGTATTCCACTATGTGCAAATACATGTTCTTTATCCATTCATTAGTTGATAGGCCACTTCTAAGATTTAGCTGTTAAAAATTTTGTTGGCATGGCCAATGAATACATAAAAAATGTTCAATCTCTCTGGTCATTAGAGAGATGCAAATTAAAATAACACTGAGATTCTATCTTACTGCAGGAAGAATGGCCATCATCAAGAAATTAAATAATAAGAAATGCTGGTGAGGCTGTGGGGGAAGGGAACCACTTATGTTGTTGGTAGGAATATAAACTAGTATAACCATGATGGAAATCAGTATAGAAATTCCTCAAAAAACTAAAACTAGAGGGCTGCTGAGACAGCTCAATGATCTAAGTGCCTGCCTAGGCAGGTGCAAGGACCTGGGTTCGATCCTTTGTACCACATGCAATGCTGGCCCCACCCTGGGCGAAGCTGGTCACCAAGACTGAGTGTGGTGGTGCACACGTGTGATGCCAGCATTGGGGTGGCTGCAACAGGAGAATCACTACAAGTCTGAGCTGTATAGTGAGACCCTGCCCCAAACATAAAAAACAAAAGCAAAAAACACTACAAATTCCGTTTGACCCAGCTAGGCTCCTAGATATCTTCTTGCACCATGCTGTTGCTACAGAAAATGTACTACTAGATATTTGCTCCTGTCACTTTTAAGAATTTAAGATACATATTTTATTTAATTTTTATTGTGCAAATCAGGAGAGAAAGTAGGGACATATATTTATGGTCCCAGTTTTCTAACAGGAGGCAATTGGAGCACAGCAGGTGAACCAAGAGCACCTCAGCTTTGGGGGAAATTGAGGACCCTGATAGAAGGAATCACTGTTAAAGTCCACTTTAAGAGGAAGAGACCAGGACTTGGAGTTTGTGAGAAAAGTTTAATGTGGGGGCTGAGGAGATGGCTCAGTGGAATAAGTGCTTCCCTGGCAAGCGCAAGGGCCTGAGTTCAATCCCCAGTTCCACAAAAAAAAAAAACAAAAAAAAAAAAAACAAAAAAAAAAAACTTAGAAAAGTTTAATGTGGTATTTTATGTATGTAGTATAATGATCCATACATTCCCCACTCCCTAAGATTCATTTGAAACTTTCTAAAATTTTTCTCCCTTTCCTAGTGAAGCCAGTTGACTTCCTACTTCTGAGCTCTATAAATTCCTGCATTCTCATTCATTGAATTAGCCCTGTCATCACCAAACTAAGTGTTTATACAAGGCATACTTATATTCCACATAGGAATGGGTTTGTTAAATCTCAGATTAAAAATGTGTATGGTGTTTTGTATATAGGCGAGAGAGAGTATTTGTGGAGAGTTACCTGGACTGAAGTCTAGTGCCTACTAGTAGATAGCGTTGCAAGCTGGGGGACATTACCCGGTGGCCTTGCCCATCAGTGTCTTTCCCTCTTGCATAAAATGTCACATGAAATAGACCTTACAGGAGGCATTATTGGCAGGCATGTATAAAAAGGTCTTTTGAATATCACTGTAAAATGCACTAAGCACTGTGGGCTGATGTCTCGCCATGGTGATCTCCAAGCCCTCTTTAGAGCTGAGCCTCACTTCTTCGTTTGCTTGGGCTGCCTCAAGGAGCATGGCAGAGATCAGGCCACTGCAGCCAGCTCACGGGCTTTTGAGGAGGAGGAGCCAGGGCCGGGGGAGCAGGGTGGCTGGGCCTGTTCCCGCTGGTCTGCTCTTCTTGGTCTTCTGCTTGCCCAGCGCTGGGCTTGGTGCTTCTGAGCTGGTTCACATAGGTTGGGGTAGGGCTGTGAAGGGCAGCTTGAGATTTAAGAGTGACACCAGCTGCTGCTGGACAGTAAGACTGCCACATAAAAAGAAACCCCGAAATTTCCACTTCTTAAGAAAAGTAACTTTTTACTACTAAGAAATGATGTATGGTGGCCATAGACAATCTGGGGAGATATGGCAAAGTCCAGAAAGAAAATAAAAATCATTCATCTTACCAATCAGAACTAGTTATTACTTCATAATTACTGATGAGGTAATATTTATGTTTGCTGTTTTGCTATTCATAACTTAATTATTAAAATTATTTTATATAGCTCAAGTTTTGTAAGTAGAATGTGCTAATGTAAAGTTAAACTCTAAGGTGTATCACAGAAAGTGAACATTCCTAAATCCTATTCTGTAGCAGTTATTAAAATTTTTACTAAACTAAACATATATAAGTATACACACAGTACAGCATGTATCTTGTAACTCTGAAACATATTTAGTTACTTCCTTTTTAAGTTGTTTTTATTTATTTATTTAATTTTATTTTTTGTATTTTAGGGAAGGGTCTACAGGGTGTTCAGGGTTTCGCTACTAGGTCAGACTCTAGTGATCCGCCTGTTTACAGCCTCCCTAGAGATGGGATTACGGGTGTGCACCACCGAGCCCAGCCTTAACTGAGGGCTCAGCATGCCCTGGGGCACTGCAAGCCTTGGGATTCACCCCCCTCTCCACCTCTGCACATGCTTGTAGGCTCTTTAATCTATTTGGCTGAACCTGTTACTTCCTTATTGATAGGAATAAGGAACCTGTTACTTCCTTAATGATAGGAATACATGCTTGTCTTCTCCAGCATTTGTCCGAAAGAAACTGTATATTAAATGACAACCTATTACAGAAAATAGCTCATGTGAGATTGCTAAAACACCTCAAACTAAGATAATGATGAAAAAATGAGTTAAAGCAGGGTAAACCACAGACAGCCAAATATTTTTAAAGCTGGCACAGCTCCTATTTTTCTCTTATAAATAATATTGCTGTGTCTTCATCATTGACTTGATCTGTAATTATTTCTTTAAAGAAGATTTTAAAATCTGTGTCATTTGGTCATAGGAAATGAATATTAAAATGGTAATAACGGACTGCCACAGGTTTTCCTGGAAGAGTTGATCAATTTACATTCCTACCAGGTATATTGAAGTTCTTATTTTTGTTGGAAAAAGCATTTTGAAAAGGTGTTATTTTATTTTTATATATATTCTTTGTCTTATGAAAATTACATATGACAAGAAAAAATCTTTTATATATACAAATATTTGGACAATTGAAGTAATTGAATTTGCTTGCTCTGTTAAAATGAGTTAAGTCAGTCATAATTAATTCATTTAGTTTTCATTTTCATATTTATATCATATACAAATTAGTTCTTTTCAAGGGTATATAATTTTTTTTTTACAAAGGCAGGATTTCATTCATTGACTTTTATATCTAAAAGTTGCTTAATGGTCTGTGGAGATAGTTCAGCTGTCTAAGTGCCTGCCTAGAAAGCACAAGGACCTGAGTTTGATCCTTCATGCCACATGCCCTGCTGCCATACAGGCCAATGAAACCCCGATGCAGTGATCACTAGAGTCTGACCTGCACGCCTATAATCCCAGTGCTGGGGAGGCTGAGATAGGTGGATCACTATGAGTCTGAGCTGTGTAGTGAGACCCTGTACCAAATAAATAAATAAATAATTTTGAAGAGTTACTTAAGAATGACTTAAGGCCCCACTTCATCTTTATTTATTTAATTAATTTTGAACTTTTAAATTCTTTTGTTTTTTTGAGGCAGGGTCTCACTAGGTAGTTCAGGCTCATGGTGATCCTCCTGCCTCAGCCTACTAGTGATGGGATTGTAGGGGTGTGCTACCACATGGTGCCCCACTTCATTTTTAGTATGGAGGATTCTAAAGAGTGGTTGTTTCTTACTGCTGATTAATTTCCATTGAGTAGCAGTGTGGCTGGGAAACAGCTCTAAAACCAGTTCTCTCTTTTTTTTTTTATTGTCACCTCACTCTTTTTTGCAGTCATTAAACTCAAGTGACTTGAGTTTTCCCTTTCTGCTCAGATATGTGCTTGTATACAGCATTAAATATTTTAAGGAAAAATGTGCCAGTTTTAAAAATATTTGGCTGTCTGTGGTTTACCCTGCTTTAACTCATTTTTTCATCATTATCTTAGTTTGAGGTGTTTTAGCAATCTCACATGAGCTATTTTCTGTAATAGGTTGTCATTTAATATACAGTTTCTTTCGGACAAATGCTGGAGAAGACAAGCATGTAACAGCTGGGTTCTCTAAATGGAGTCGTTGTTGTGTCATGAAACAAGGCAAAAGTCATGACTCGTGCCTAGTATAAATTTGTGGATTGTAAATCTGGAGTTTTGCGAATAGTTTCTTCTGTCTTGGCCAGAAACTTCAAAGTAAAACCACCTTATCTTTCCTGATTCAACTTCTCCAAACAGGAAAAATTGAAAAGTACTTAGTGACTGAGTGGGAAACTTTACTGTGAACTTTCTGTGAAGTTTTGGAAATGTGCAAGGCTAACACGGTTCCCTTACTGTTTTGAAAAAGTATCAAGTAAATCAGTGTAATGATATTTGCAGGGTGTGAGTATGGGGAAACGCTTGGAGACCTCTGGGTATTAGGAGAGAGTGCTGATGAGTTTGTGGGGGAACCTCCTCTTCTTGGGAGAGAGAGAGAGAGAGAGAGAGAGGGAGGTTGTAAGCATGTCACAACAAGGCCCCTTTGAGTTGTTCTGGGAGTGGCAGGGTGTGTCAAATCATCCCTCAGCCTGACTGCTGAATAATCAAGTTATAATGTTTGCAATGTTTCAACCCATAGGCAACAAAATAGTCTCCTAGGTTATTAAATATTTGGGCCAATGATTACTTCTGTTGAACTGGAGGAAAGCATAGTTTGATGAAATTGTATAATGAATAAAAGGATTATTTCATTCTTTAAGCTATAGTTCTCCTCTCCAAAATAAGCAAAAACTCCTTTTCTTCCCATACATGATCAACAAAGTGTTTCTTGAGGAAGCAAAAGGGAAAGACACTAGGATATATCATATATTATATCATGCCCTATATTATATTAATAGGGATAAAATATAAAGCCTCAAACATACTAAGCAAGAACTTTACTACTAAGCCATACCCCCCTTCTTTTTATTTTGAGACAAAATTTCCTCATATTGTCCAGATTGGTTTTGAACTTTTGACTCTTCTGTCTCAGTTTCTCATAGTTCTAGGATTACAGATGCACATTGCCATGCATGAGTCCCATAAACATTTTTAGAAGAAATATTTGTTTTACAGATGTAAAGTACTTGGAATGAATCAGAAAGAGTAATCTTAAATATATGCAAAAGAAGGAAGGTAGCTGATGTGTAAGGAAATGTCAAATTGATTTCATTGATTGTGGAATAAATTCATCATTATTTGAATCTGCAGTATCCTATGCATTTGCTTTGCTTCAGATTATTTCCTTTCTTTTATCAATTAATTGTGCACCCACTGCTGCTCTAAGTCTTTAGGAATAGTAAGGAAAACAGAAGAATCCCTGCTTAGTTTTAGTTGAGGAGGTAATTAACTGTAAAACTAGTAAGTGAATTGTGGAGTGTGCTATATAAGAAATGGTGAAGTATGATTTTTTATCTGCCCATAGAGGTTCAAATTTCATCAAGAGAAAGGAAAATCAGAAGTATTCTAGAGCTGGTCCTTAAGACCACAAGGTAAGATACTGAAGATTGCACATGTTAGCACTAATGTAGTTATTTTGATATTGTAGCTTTCTGAGTATTAGTATGAACAAAACATTTTCTTCTAAATATTGTGCCTCATAAGTGAGTCTAAATCCTCATGCTAACATAACTCACAGCATTTTTTTTTCTAGGTGTTCCCTTTGGGCTGTGTACTTTTATACCCATAATAGATAATTTTTAAAAAGAAAAGCCACAATGTTTATTTTAGCATAACTCACAGTCTCCTAGAATATGGCTTCATGTGGTTGTTCTTATTTATCATCCTTTAAAGCAAGAAAAATTTGAAAGATGTTTTTAGTTAATGATTTGCACATTTAAGTTAGAAAAGTTCATAGTAAAATACTTAGAAAATAACATTTGACTTTATATCAAAGGCATGAAAAGATATTCCATCTTATTTATTATCATTTTTAACAAATATATTTGCTGTAACATTCTCTGGCTCATATTACTGAATTAAATTAACACACTTCAAAAATGTCAAAAATATGCCATGATGTATCTTAGGACTCCTAATATGATAACAATTGCCCTATACTATAAGCAACATCATTGCTAACAGAGAAAGAAAAAAAAATCCCGTAGCACTTAGAAGCTTACATAAGATTAAGAAGATAAGGAGTTTATGCTGATTGGTCACCAAATGAGGACAGTATGGTGAACAGTGATGATCTCAGACTCATGGAAATTTAAAGCTACCCTGGAGTCTCCTTGAGTTGCACAGCTATGTCATTTTGGTACCTGCTCCAGAGTCTGGCTCAGGGTTTGATAATCAACTAGTGCTTATTTAATTGATCACAGACACCAACCAGAGTATGCAATTACAAGAAGGAGGCAGTTGTGTAACTCATATGTTGAAAGCACAATAAATTCTTGAGGCTATTCTCAAAATTACTTAGTTGTCATGTTTTTCAGAAACTAGTCTTAAAGGGCGTGATTTTAAAAATGTGAAAGAAAGGCTTGTATAATTCTATTCTGTCCTACAATTCTGTTTTCCTGAAGTCTTTTAAGGTGGGATTTAGAAAGTGTATAGCCACTATGGAGAAAAATATTACTGAGAAACAGTTCTTATCTGTCAAGTGGAAACACCATTGCAATACTCTTATTGGTAAAAGGGAAATACTGTTTAGCACCAATTGCTGGCCTTGTCAGTGATGTTCCATTAAGACTTAAGAATCCGTCCCTTACTTGGGATGCTGAAAGCACTGGGCACGTAGTCTTACCTCCAGAGATACTTGAAGAGGTTGGAGATTTGGCTTAGCAGTAGAATGCTTGCCTAGCAAGCTGGAAGCCATGGGTTCTGTCCTTGAAACCAAAAACAACAACAACAAGAAATCAACCTCTGCTTATAAACAATTCAACCAGAGATAATTGAGTAACAACTCGATGCCTCTGTACAGAATGCTCTATTTACCTTTCTGTTAGCATCCTGTCTAATTTACCTGGTAACATCCTACTTATGTGTCTGTGCTCATGCTTCCTCATAGGCCTGGTCTCATGATGTCAAAAGACCCTGCAACCATGATGCATCCCCAGTCAGTCACTCCCAGGCTGAAAGGTTACACTTCTCATAAAGACTCTGAGGTTAGAAAGATTAAGCACTTAGGCCAGGATTTCTCTAGAAATTTATGACTTTTCTCTCAAGCCCACATTTTCCCTACTGCAGCTGGATAGTATATTTTTACTCTTCTGCTGCGCACAGGATTCTTATTTGATGCCACTAAATATTTTGTTTTACTTTATATCTTCTTTCTGTAGTTTTGGGTAGGATTATGTCTTCTGTGTCTAATTGAGTAGTACCTCTAACTTTCAAACAGAATTACCCAAAGATTTGTTTGAGTTTCCTTGGGTGTTACTGAATTTGTGTCACTAGAAATGTTTCTGCCCTCGGTGGGCAAACACTGAACAAGAACAAGGTTGCAAGAAGGAATTAAAGCTTCAAAATCATCATGATTTCAGTGCAAATCCCTCAAGATCTTTGGTCCTAGTAGCAAAAGTGCATTAGGCGTTTCACAGATAATTGTGGTGAATCAGATGTAAATAATGGGCTCCAATATTTTGGCTGGTATGATTATTTCCTGGGATTATTTGAGAACTAGGTAAAATGGTAATAGCTTCCATCATTAGGAGCACATGGCCTGAGCCAGGTACTTTATATGTGTTGTCTCTTTTTCTATACTTGTGGGTATAAAATTTTACAGATAAAGAATATGAGTCTAGAGAGATTTAGCACTTAGGTTAGGATTTCTCTAGAAATTTATGACTTTTCTCTCAAACCTATTTTTCCTACTGCAGCTGGATAGTGTATTTTTAAGTGGTGCCCTAGCCATACAGAACATCTGTAACCTTGCCTTCAGTAGCTCCAGAATGCTTCCTTCAGAATTCAACTCATTTAATTTGTGACTTTGAACCTGGCTAATAAAATACTCAGGACCTGGCAGGGGGGGGAGCTCTCAGTCAGTCTCTGTTTAGTATCATGAGTCATTCTTATTCATTGACTATGTACTGTACATCAAGTCCATGCAAAGTATTGATGTTATGCAGATGAATAAGGCTTGGTCTTACTTTTAAAATTCTCAGTCACACAGCGAAAATTGTAAATTCATAGATTGTGATGAAATGGTGTGGCACACTGACAGTAGAAAACATAGATGGGAAGCAGTTGGCTGGGTTTCAGGTACTTCCCTGAGAACAGATTCGTTAGAGTTGTTCCTGCGAAGGAAGGAGGGGCAAGAAGGCAGGAAACTTGGACTATGTCAAGAGCAGGCTCCACACAGACATTTCTAAGCAAATCTGTGCAATCCAGAGGGCATTCCCTTCGCTACTCATCAAAAACTTCTCTTATCAATTAATGTTAAATAATTTGCCAGTGATGCTGTATGTGGCATCAGAATGAACTAATGCAATTGGCCTGGAAAGGACGGAGATTAAAGTCGTTCCTGTGCCACGAACACACTTCAGAAATTTGCAGTATTACTGTGACCACGTATTTCCTTTTATTTCATATGTGTCACCTTCCGGCCTTGTAATGTCTAGTAGGATTGCCTTTATTTACTTATACGTGCATGAATTTAGCCCAGGGCAGGATCTTCCAGCAGGCCCTTCCTGCCTGAGCACGTTGGAGACCTTTTAGAGGCTGTGCAGACAGCAGCAACTTCGGTGTGAATCATTTCTTTCAATCGCGGACAGGCTGCCAAGAGGTCTTTGTAAGAGGGAACGCGGCTGGGAGGGGCGGCGTAGGCGTGGCCAGGTGGCCTCTCAGGTGAGCCAGCTGCGCCTCCACCCGCCGCCGCCGGCAGAGCACTGCTTGCACCCCCAGGTCTCCGAACTCCTCCTCGCTCGCCTGCCGGGTTTCTTGACGCATTTTGCAGGATCTCCGTAACTCCAGGTAAGCAAAGTGGAGTGTCAGGGTGGATGATTTCTCTTTCCAGGCCACTTGCAGCTGGCGTGAGGGGTGAACGCAGAGGACGTACTGGGGCTTTGTCGCTTCTCATTCCCGGTTGGGCTTCGGTTCCAACTCTGGCCTTGGGCCCCAGGAATGCCACATAGCAAGTAAAATCTCTCAACTACACAAGGTAAGAACGAAGAAATGACCCAAGGGCTAGAAACTCAGTGCTGATAGGGCCTCAGCAACGATTCACAGAGGACATTCTCAGCCCTACCTTGAGCTTGGATGAACTTGCAATGGTCATCTCAGAAAAGGTGTGGCACCCAGCCCTGGTGAAAGTGGAGTAGCTGTGTGTTGGACTTCTCTTTCCTGTGGATACTGCAGGACTGAAGTAGAGACTGCTCTGCTTTTTCAGCATTTTTGAACATCAGCTGTGTTCCACTGGCAGCTGCTTTAGATAAAAGCTATTCTCCCTTTCTCTGGATTTCAGCATACTTTAAACGACTTGCATACTTCAGATGTGGATTCCTGGACTTTTAAACTGGTCTGGCTCATAGCTGTTTCTGTTTCTTCATTTATTTTTTTAAATGGCCTCCCTTAAGCCTATCACACTAAAAATCTAGTTATCATGCTAGATTGTCCTATGGGACTTGTAGAATGCTCAAAACTGGGCAACCTTCAAATATTTTTGCTCAGCCCTCTCATTTCATAAATCAGGCTCACAGAAGTGAAATGATATCCGGAGTCACCACTTGTAAGTGGCACCCCAGACTGGGCCTTAACACCTGTAGCCCAGGAATGCCTCTGTGACAGTACAGATTTTCTTAATGTTTTCACCCTCTGCATCTTGCAAGAGGCATGCAATAAAATTAGATGGGCTCTGTGTGTTGGTTGCCATCAGTAAGTGTCACTGTTGGATGGATTCTTTGATGCGTGCAGAGATGGAAGCTTCTTGGAGGATAAAACTCTCCATAGAAAATGAGTCAGCAGCTTTATATTTTTGCTTCCTAATGCCTTGAACAGTGCTGCTCAGTGCCCTAGGGACGCAGACTGTCTTGCAGTCTCAGCAATCTGGGCTGCTCTGGTGTGGTTTAGTCTGGTTCTCCTTTACTGGTAGGTAGCATGGGTGGAGCAGGGGTCAACACCAGGCTTCTAAGGAAACAAAGCAGCTGTGATGTTTCAGAGCATGCGAGCAAAGCAGAAATTCCTGCACCATTGGAAATTCAAGCAGTTAACCTTATCACGTACTAATGGCTGCACTGGACTTCCCTGGGGCAAAGCTCTTCTCAGATCCATTTACTTATTTAATCACTTCACGTAATTCTCATAATATTCTTTCACATCGTGAAAGCTACAGATATCTCATGCTTCCTTAATGTGGCTCTGATTTTCTCTTTTCAGAGCTGGAATGTGAGCCACAGAGGTGTTTTTAGATATTTTACTGTAGGTATAACTGGCAAAGTTTCTCAAGGTAGCACTTAAGGACCTTTTACATGCAACTCCTAAGAGCAGTTTTTCAGCATATGCCTCTCCATAAGATGAAGCAGGCTAGGCCATCCACAGTGCCCTGACACTGTGAAAGTATAGTTTGTAAGGAGTGAAAAACTATGCATGTAGCTATGTACATAGCGTGTTCACACATGTTTGTGTGCAGGAGGGTGGAAGATGGTCTCTGGGGGAGGGGGACATTTTGTATTTGAATAAGAACATGCTTAAGAATAAGAGGGGCCTTGTCCCTAATGTCAGAGCAGTAGTCTTAAGCCAAAGGGGACATGTTATTGTCCTCTCCACAGGGCCACCAACTCATCAAAATAATCTGAAAATAGAAGATTCGAGGACTGTTTGCTCAGATGCATTTCAAACTTAGAAAAATCTTCCTACAGGAGCCAGTGACAAGCTTTAAGTCTAGAGAAGTGAGCACACTTGTCCCAGCCTGGTGCATGGGTCTCCAGTTATTTGGAGCCACCTATAGTCTCTAAATTGTGTCATTTTTCTCTGGCCTACATTTTTGTGCATCTCAGTCCTAATCCTTCAGGGCTTCCCCTAGTTTCTTATTGTGACTTACTTACTCTGAGATGTCATTGACATTTCCAATATGGGTTAGGTGTGGCTAAGGGCTCCCATGGTAACTTGTGCACAAAGTTAAGACACTTTTCGTGCTTATCGTGCCACTGTTGATAGCCTGGTGGTGGCAAGAGCCATGCTGTGTTCATCTTTGATTACTTAATGCCTAACTTATGTCTGACAGTTGATAGGTCATTAGTACTTATTAAATGAAAGCATTATAATATTAAGAGTTTGCAATTTAAATGATAGAAGGAAAACCAGAGCTCTTGAAAGTAGGAAAAGCATAAGGAAAAAGCTTTGTGCTGCTGAAAACAAAAATAAAAACAAAAGCAAACATGCAAGATATTTTTGTATCTTTTATTGTTGTTGTACTGAGGATTGAACCCAGGGATGCTATCTAACCAAGCTGAATTCTCAGCCTGTTATCATTTTTAAAAATTCATTCTTAAAAAATCATTTATTTATTTGGTACAGGGTCTTGCTACACAGCTCAAACTTGTAGTTATCTTCCTGTCTCAGGCTCCACAGCACTGGAATTATAGGGGTGTAACACCACCCCCAGTTTAGGGATCAAACTTGGGTCCTTGTGCTTGCCAGGCAGGCACTTAGACTGCTGAGCTATCTCCTCAGCCCCCATTATCATTTTTTACTTTGAAACAAGGTAGGATGACAGGTGTATGCCACCATCCCTGGCATATTTTGATATATTTAGAGGGGATAATTTAGGTACACAGTGTTTCTGGAACTTAAGGACTTCAGAGAGAGTGAATACCAGCAAAGACACACTTGCTGGGAAAGACAGTGGTAGGTGTGGTGGGAAGCGCCAGTCTGGGACTACAGAAGTGAATCCCAGTTCTGGTTTTGCCACTCTCACTCCCTGCGTGGGTGGCCTAGGAGAATCACTTCATCTTTGTCCACCTCACTTTCCTAATTTGCAAAATGGGAAGGTGGGGCCAACACTAGATCTCACTCCAAGATCTTGTCCTACTTTAGAGATTTAGGATTTTTGGAACGCCTTTGGAAAAAATTGCAAAACACAAGGCATTTTAGCGGAAATTGCATTTGTAACTCTGCTTGCATTTTCCCTTCATTTTTCTCTTAAAATAAAAATGCCTTTTAAGCAATGAGGTAACTTTGAAGTGTGGTGTTTTTTATTAGCACTATAAGCAAAATTATCTGTTCAAATTGATACATGATTTTCATGAAAATGAAAGAAGTTGTCTCTGTAAGACTATTTCAGAAATATTGTAGTGATTTTATACTTTGAACACAAACCACAGGACATAACTTTACTGTATAAAAATATTAATCTCTACTGTTTTGCCTATAAATTATATTATAGCATTTGCTCATCCAAAATGGTTATTGTAGAAATTTAATATCTTTTCCAGGGCATGTATTGGGATTTGTTTAAATGTTTTGGTCATCTTATAACACAGCAAACTGACCATTGGCTGTAGCCGAAGTCATATCTTCAGGTATTTTAGACAGATCAACTTCATAGTGTTTTTAGGTCATGTGGGACTAATCGTGGAGCAGATGATCAGATTCATCACTGAACACTTGATCAATTGCATAATTCGTGATTGTTCACTAATACAAACTTTCACGTACAAACTTTTTTTTTTGATACCTTTGTCCAGCATCAAAAAATGCTGCTGTGGCAGTGATACCCCTAATAATCCAGGCTATTATGCCTGCATTCCTCACTGCCTGGCCAAGGACAATTTTCCAAGAAAGGAGCCAATGAGCATATGGACAGGAAGATGGAAAGGAAGGCAGATGGGTTTAGACTTGAGTCCAAAGACCTGCCATGCAAAAAAGAAAGGGTGGGGGGAACCTCACTGAAAGTGGGTGGCAAGGCTTCCAGATGTTAGATATATAATGATTTATATTCTCCAACATGGGTCTGGATCTGAGCTTTGTTGGAGAATATAAATCTGTGTTATAAGATGACTGCATTACAGCCTGAACAAATTGTGTGATGAGCTGCACTGAAAGCCAAAGGAGCCTATAGTTATGGAGTAATTTTGGCTAAATGTATCTCAGAATGTTGGAATGAATAATGTTTTGGTTGAACAAAGTGAACATCTTGTAAATATTTTGTAAAATGAATATTTTCTTACCCTTTGATTCATCTCTTGGATTCCTTTCTAGGTTTCTATAGTCAGTCTCCCTTAGCAGGTTACTCCACACTTTTAAACATAGTTTTCTACACAAAGGAAATCATAAAAAGTGTAGTTTATTTTCAACTTATGGAATTACTCTGTTTTCTCTTCTTTAGGAGTAGTAAATACATGCAAGGGAGAACTACTTGTGTTTGTTAAATCACAATTTGTATATTTTCATATTATTATCAGGTTGCAGAAGCATTGGAAAGTCTGAAAGGCTATAAGATTAGGTTTCTCTGTTTGGTGAAGAAATTGATCACCACTTCACCTTCATGTTGAGTTTCAGATGTAGATAAACTCAGCTTTGTCAGAGTTAAACTTGCTGCTGAAAGAAGCCAAGTTCCTTGTTCTGAAAGTCTCTTACTCACATTTCCCAAACCTCTTGAGATGTTTCTTTTCATCTCCCGAGTGGAAAGTGCTCTGCTGGAATCACTTCAAGTCTCTCATTTTTGTTCCAGGACACTGGTAGTCTTGGTATGTACTCAGAGGTAGACTCAGTATATATCTAGTGCTGGTCACCTCCACTGGGGTAAGATTTCATCCTTCTCTAAGGGGAGAAGAAGGCTGTATGGGCTTAAAGGCTTAAAGCACAGCACAACACCCAGGGCCTACCAGGAGTTTAGGTTACCTTGTACTACATCTGTTGTAGGCACAGTGCTTAATGGGCCCTTGCTGCACTCATCAGTGGTATAAAGGAAGAGGGAGGTCAGTGCGATGCCCAGTGAGCATAAGTAGAGCCAACAAAAATCATCATCATCATTATTAATCATCAAAGTCATCACTTTATCATCATTATTATTTTTGCTAATAAACTTGCTTTTTCAGACTTTACAATATAATATTTTTAATTAACCTACACAGAAGCCTTATATCCCATAAAAGAGAACTCTGAAAATATATTGCAAGATTAGTAGGCCACTCCTTAATCTTGGGAGGTTCTCATGTCTTTGTATTTTGAGTTTCTGTCCAGGTATAAAAAGCAAGTTGCAATTCTGTTCTTGGCTTTGAGTCTAACACGCCTGTAGATCTTGGCTAAGGAAACCCTCTATCCTGAGTAATGACGCTTTCTCTCTGACACCAGGGTGTGTGTCATTTCTGAAGACACTGGTTGTCATGCTTGCTCTCCACATATGTATGCACACAAATCATCCTTCCTCTTTGTGTGTTTGCCTCTTTGTCATTTCTCCTGTTCTGATAAGGATATCAGTCACTTGATGAAGGCCCACCTAAGAGCAATATGACCTCATTTAGCTAATTCAGTCTCAAAGAC
This sequence comes from Ctenomys sociabilis, assembly GCA_004027165.1. Classification (NCBI taxonomy): domain Eukaryota; kingdom Metazoa; phylum Chordata; class Mammalia; order Rodentia; family Ctenomyidae; genus Ctenomys; species Ctenomys sociabilis. Next base: position 16,624 of record PVKA01030447.1, read on the forward strand.
CTTCTTTGTAAATAAAGTTGAGCATGTCTTCTTGTGCAGATAGGTGCAAGTTAACTTACAGCATTGAACAAGTATTCAACTGAATCACACAAAACAACTGCAATTACTGTTTATGATCTACAAAAAATGACAACTTTGTATGATTTAACCAACAATCCTAATCAAAACAATATGTTTGATTTTGTTTAGTGTTGTCAATGGCTCTGAGTGCTTGCTGAGGAAGAGCTGTGGTGGGTGGGCTTCAGGCCATGACCATTGTTGTGGAGCAGGGATGAGTTTAGAGATTCTGAGAAGTTCAGGGCACACTGACCTCATGTACTTGAGGGCCGATGCCCAGAAGTTTCCCTTTGTTGAAGTTATAGAAAGTCCCTTTCAGTGTCTTACCCAAGATCAATACTTTGTTGAAGTAGAATCTTTACTGTGCTAGCAGAATGCAGTTGAGAACACTGTAAATATGCCTCAGAGATGACCTTTCCTTTGTCCTTGGTTCTAGGCCCACAATGGATGCCCTACAGCTGGCAAATTCAGCTTTTGCTGTTGATCTGTTCAAACAGCTGTGTGAAAAGGAGCCAGCTGGCAATGTCCTTTTCTCTCCAATCTGTCTCTCCACCTCTCTGTCGCTCGCTCAAGTAGGTGCCAAAGGTGACACAGCAAATGAAATTGGACAGGTAAGCCCCTATGTTCTGTTTTGTTATTTTATTTTATTGAAGAACAAATAGCAATGAGACAGTTTCAAATCAAATAAGCGGGACAGATTCAATAATTAATACATTGCATGTTGTTTTCATAGTGGTTTTTTGTTGTACAAGGTGTATACATGATACTCTACTTACAAACACTATTAGAGCAGATGTCTCCAATCAATGAATTAAGAGAATGTAGCTATATACTTATCTTATTTTTTAAAGCTGAATTATAGTACAGTTTCAATAATTAATACTTTCTACACTGTTATCTTCCTAGTGATTATCCATAGTACAAGAAGCTGACAGAATATCCTGTCTGAACACTATTAGTGCAAATCTTAGCCCCTATGTTTTGTTCTGACTTTTAGAATCCATAGGTGGGGCCTGGAAAGGAAATGGAGACTGGTCAGCACTGCTGAGATTGAGCACTGTAGCTTTTTCAGAGGCTTTCTATCTTTTTATTAGGAGCGCTCTCTCTTTCTCTCTGAATATCTATCTATCTATCTATCTATCTATCTATCTATCTATCTATCTATCTAATATATATAAATTAAACCCAAGAGTACTCTACAACTGAGCTACTTCTTTAATTTTTGTGACAGGGTCTAAGTTGCCTTGAACTTGAGATCCAATTGCCTCAGTTTCCTGAGTAGCTAAGATTACAAGTGCAAACCACTACATCCAGCTCTCTTAATCTATTTTCCTTCTTTCTTCTTTTCTTCTCTTCTCTTCTCTTCTCTTCTCTTCTCTTCTCTTCTCTTCTCTTCTCTTCTCTTCTCTTCTCTTCTCTTCTCTTCTCTTCTCTTCTCTTTTCTTTTCTTTTCTTTTCTTTTTTTGGCTGAACCGGGGATTGAATTCAGGCCCTTGCATTTGTCAAGGAAGCACTTATTCCACTGAGCCATCTCCCAGGCCCTCCTAATCTATTTTCTAATACAAAAGCTCATTGATGTGTCCTACTTCCCATGTTGAGACTAAGTTCAGGTGGAGATGTAGAAGCAGGGTTCCAGTAGGTAATCATAGGCATTCCATTCACCAGTGGTCTTTAACATGTTACTAGATGCTGCTCACCCCTTATATTGTAAAGATCGAAAGTGATGGCTTTTATCAAATGTTCCACACAAATGCCCTGAGCAGAGTGTGAATCCAGACCTCATCCCCACCCTAGGGAGCAAAGCAGTCCACCTTATCACACAATTTACTTACAGCAGCATGCTTTATTTTAGCACACAAGGTCAATTGCATTCTACCCTAAAATATAGTCATACTTATACTAATACAAAAATAACATTTTAAGTTATTTACCTTCAAGTGTTATATATAAATAAGATGAATGGTTTTCATAGTTTCATAATAATCTCAGGAGGCTTGGATTCTCATTGATGAGCATGGACCAATATGATATTTTATGCACACATACACACAGATTGGCATATGTAGATGTTTTAGTTTCCTTTTGGCTGTGGTTGGTTGTCTCACTTTTAAAGTTCTTCTCAGACTTTGAAATGAGATAATTTTCCTGACTGTTACATTTGAAGTCCTCATGTACTCATAGGCAGCAGGTAAGCATCCTCCTAATTCCATACTGCTATTATGTTGATTGCTCTAGGTTCTCTCCATAAGCTCATAAATGTTTGAAAAGAAAGCACCTTTTGAATGCATAAATTTGGGTCCAGAAATTATGACCCAAAAGATATTATTTAGGTCAGCATGAGGAATTCACACTTGAAACTGAGTGGGGTTTGAAAAAGAAACTTTAGTCCTGGGAAGAAGAAACTTCAGTTTTGTCTCCAATTGGAGAAGGAACAAAAAAGGAGTTTCTTTGCTGGGATCAGTGGTGCATATCTATAATTCCAGCTAGTCAGGAGGCTGAGGCAAGAGGATCGCATAGGACCAGTCTAGGTAGTTTAGCAAGTTCCTATCTCAAAAGAAGGCATAACAATACTGGGGATGCTCCAGGCACAGAGTTTATCTAGCAAGCATAACAAGTCCTGGGTTCAATTCCCAGTAATCAGATAAACAGACAAAAAAACCAAAGAAAAGAGAAGATCCAATGGAAACCAAACAGCTTCCTGGTAATAGATCTCTTCCTTACTAGTAATAAGCAAAAATTTTCTCCGTACATGCACCTGGCTACTGAGCAGTGGTTACCTGGTTCTTTAATTTTCTGGTTGTGTTTACCCATCATTAGGTATGAGAGACACATACTGGCTTAGGAGAGCTGATTTGATCCAGTAGTGATGAGGGTGGGTGACTCACCAGCACAATGAACTGGTCGGTGGTGTGACCAGTACTCATAACGGCCACTGTGAGTTAGGGTACCATAAGAAAACATCTCATACTGACTTCATGTTTTGTAATACAATAAAGCAGAGGAGATGCTGGAGTGTTGGCTAGAGCAAAAGAAAAGGATCAAAAGCCTCCAAATGATAGCATCCCAATTTGAGATGGCTTAGAATATCATTTTAGGACTGATAAACATACTGCATGTGATAGATTTGAATCCATATAATAATTTGCGTTTTTTAAAAATGTGTATTTATTTGGTACAGGGTCTCACTACACAGCTTGGACTCATAGTGATCCTCCTGTCTTAGTCTCCCTAAGACTGGGGATTACAGGCCTGCTTCACCACACTGGGCTTCTGTGCCTGCTCAGCACACAGGTCCAGCACAACATGCAGTACTGGGGATTGAACTGGGTCCTTGCACTTGCCAGGCAGATGCTTAGACCTCTGGCCCCAGTGGTGTTTAAATATTCTTAATTCTCAGAATAAGTCAAATAGTAGGCAGTCAGTCTATTATACAGAAGGGTGAGTGCTATGGAGAGTTGAAGAAGACTACATTTCTAGTAGGTGCAAAAAGCAAGGCCATCTTGCTCTTTGCAGCCCTCCCAGCACCTGTCAGGTATCACAGCTGCCTTTTGTAAGTGGTACACCAGTTCACTTGGCACTTGGTAAAGCATAAAAGGGGGCCAGAATCTGGCTAGGTGTACCTCTGTCCTAGCAACTGATACCAGTCTAGCGCTTCTCTCTCTTGGTGTTAATTTCTCTTTTTTGGTCTTTAAATTCAATAGAAATTAAAATTCATCTTCATTTGCCCCCATGTAGGAATTCCTTCTGCATGAGTCTCAGGAACATCACTTTGAAGAAAGGCCAGAAGTTCTGCAGAGTCAACCAGGAATAGATTTTTATGGTGGTGCTTCTCAACTGGGAGCAGTTTTATCGCCCCCAACTCCCCAGATATTTGGCAATGTCTGGAGAGCTTTTGGTGGTCACAAGCAGAGTGCAAGGCATTTAGTGCAGGGATGCTGCTAAGCAACTTACAACATCCAAGACAGTTCCAGTAGGAATTATCCAGCCCCAAAGCTCCATATTGTTTGCTTTATGGGAATACCTGAGCATGGACATGCTATGTGCCAGAGGAGATGGGTGTCACCAGGGTCCTGTTCAGCAGGAGTAGCTAATGCTTTTTGGTAATGGACTTTTTCTCTTGACAGGTTCTTCATTTTGAAAATGTCAAAGATGTGCCCTTTGGATTTCAAACAGTTACCTCCGATGTAAATAAACTTAGCTCCTTCTATTCTTTGAAATTAATCAAGCGGCTCTATGTAGACAAATCTCTGAACCCTTCTACAGTAAGTTTTTTTTTTACAGTAAGTTTTTGAAAGCTGTTAGCAAAATTTAACTTTTTACCAGGAGTGGTGTTTCACATTGTTAGATCTACCCTCCTCCTTTCCAGTGAAATTCGCTTCTAAATGTTTGTGTATAATCCGAGCCTTCTTAAAATAAGTCTGTCTTTGTGAAGAGATTGAGTGCAGTAGAACTGGAGAGTGGTCATATCTCGTGACATAAAACAGAGAAGTGGGTGGGCTTCTTTTTTCTTTCTCAAACTCTTGTGAACTTCACTCCTCCTCTTTCCCTGTGGATGGCATGGAGAATGGAGTAATTAATTCTCTACTTAATGTCTCTCTACAGACAAGAGGAGCAAGACAATTCATGTTTTAAACTTCTTTCTCCTTACACATCAAAGAATATGGCCTGACAGTGCTTTAAGCTCCCCATCTCATTTATTTATATAAATAGTATGCTCCTCAAAGTCAGTAAGAAAAGCAGTATGAATTATCAATTTTCATCAGTCACAAACTAATTTTGTTTGTTTCACTGGTTTGGCCAGATAGCATCCATACAGAGTAGCTCCAGTTCTTGTGTTTCAGCTATTTCTTGAAACAACCACAGAAAGAACATTGTTGCCCCCTTACCTTTGACCTTAAGGTGTATATTTTAAAACCTCTATTTGAAATACATAGTCAAAATTTTAGCTTACAAAGAGGTTTCCACTCTAGTTTACTAATACAGAGTTGATTCAGCTTCTGTGTGGATGCTCATAGTTTAAAGTTTATGCACTTTAAAGCCAATCTACTGCATAAATAGTTTACGATTACATTACAACTTTCTGTAATAGGTATTTGTTCTTGTGGTTGACATCCTTTCAGGACACAAGCCACTTGACATTGTGATTTTTATTCTTTTGGCTTGAATACACACATGTAAACAACCGTTTTGTTTCAATAACCACCTGGGAAATTAAACAAAATTGAAACGAGAGCTGGTGCTGGGTAGGAAAAAAATTAAATGCTCCCTCATTGATCCTTAAGGAGATGCTTGGTATGTTTTTGTTGCAGAGAGGACAATGGAGCCCTCATCTCTCTGAGGCTTTCTGGCCTTCTTAGGTGGCTCTGGCTCTCAGTGAATGGCAACAGTTAGTTCCATGGTTGGATTCTCTTAATTGGTTAGGGCTATGGAGGCTCAGGAGAAATTCAAGGAGCCCCAGGCTTGGGAGTAAGTGACATGAATTCAATTTTTGTATTGTTTGTAGTTCCAATTCAACATTTGGAATGATTTCAACCTAACTAGGACTCTACAAGCTTTTTTAAAGACTGATTTCCATTGCTTTTGTTGTTATTTAGCACCTGAAAATTTACTAGGTTATTGTATAAAACACTGTTGTTCAAAAAGGGTTACCCACATCAGAGCCACCTGGACGTTTGTTAAGAGTAAATTCTAGACCTGAATTCAATTTCTCTTTTTATTTTTTTATTTAATTTAATTAATTAATTTATTTTTTGAGACAGGGTCTCACTATGCAGTTCAGGCTGGCCTTAAGCTCACTTTGTAGCTCAGGCTGGTCTCGAACTCACAACAATCCTCCTGCCTCAGCCTCCCGAGTGCTGGGATTACAGGCATGCGCCACCATGCCCGGCTATTCAATTTCTCTTTTTAATTAAGAAATTATTACAGTAAGACATGTTGCTATTAACCTCCCTCAACATATTCCTCCTTGTTTTAGTTCCATAGTTTTTACCACTTTTTGAAGAGTTCTGGAAGTTTTTTTTCTTTTCCTTATTTCCTTCCCTCCCTCTCTCTCTCCCTCCCTTCCTCTCTCTCCCTCCTTGCCTCTCATTCTCTTTCCTTTTCTCGCTCACTCTCTCTACACTTGATCTCAGCCAAAAGGCTGAGAATTGATCACCTGTTGCTCTCTGTTTCACTCTTTCTGTCTCTGACTCTGTTTCTCTGTCTCCCTTTGTACATGTTTTTGATACATAATGAATGCCTTCACCCTCAGGAGTTGCTGCACATACATATTCCATTTTAATCCTGCAGATCTTCTAAACCAAAATTAGTGCTGATGAGATTTAGGAATTTGTAATTAAAATAAGCTTCAGGGTTAGAACCACTAATATATTCGCTGTTGCACTATGTTTCAAACTTTAATGTGTGAATGAAACACTTGAAAATCTTGTTAAAATGCAGTTTGATTCAGTAGGTCTGGGGTGGGGCTTAAAGTCTTCATTTCTTACAAGGTCCTGAGTAAGACTGTGGCTTCTAATGCTTGGGCTGTACATTGAGTATCAAGGATCTATAGATTATTTATTTTAGTAAGGGTAAAGAATTTCTGCAGATGGTTCTCTTTCATGTATATTTCATTTATCTATCTGTCTGTCTGTCTGTCTCTCTGCCTGCCTGCCTTCCTGCCTATCTATCTATCTATCTATCTATCTATCTATCTATCTATCTATCTATCTATCAATCAATCTATCTATCTATCTATCTCTCTATCTATCTATCTATCTGAAATTGGAGTTCCCCATAATTGTGTGTATTTACCATAGTGTATCTTTTGTTTTCCTTAAAATATATACTAAATTGATGAATGCATCTAATAGTTGAAAATGTCTTATAATTGAAGAAGTACAATTGTGGATGCAAAAATTTTCTTATTTGAACATGAGGTTTCAATTTATATTGTGTTACCAATTCTTAAAATATATCCATAGCAATAGATTTTTAAAAATCGTTTTGTTAGAACAGAATAATAATGCTATAGCTCAATGATAGATCTTAAGTATTCAGTGACTCTATGAATTGGGTAATTTTCAGGAATTCCTCAGCTCTACAAAGAGACCATATGCAAAAGAATTGGAAACTGTTGATTTCAAAGATAAACTGGATGAAACAAAAGCTCAGATCAACAGCTCCATTAAGGATCTCACAGATGGCAAGTATCCTTCACTTGTTCTGCTATAAATGGCTAAGTAAACACGGCCTCCCTTCTCATAAATCTTTGCTCCAAGCGTTAGAAAACTGAACATCTGGAGGACTTGTTGGGTAGTATTTTTAGTACATGAGCTAAATTTTTGCCTGTCAAGCCATGTCAACAACTTCAGTTTCTGGGGATATCATGTACAGTCTCATCACGTGGCAGAAACCGCTGGAGCTTCAGTTTCAGTCTACTTTGTCTTGCTGTCCCTGGAGCTGCCACAAGCCCCAGAGGAGCCTGAGATGGGCCTTACACAGGATGGCTCATGTCAAATCAAGAGGCCAATTTTTAACTCTAGAAATGGAAGCATGGATATCATTTGGTGATACTTAAGGCCTCTTCCAACTCAAAAATTCTTCAGAGTTATTAAAGAAAAAGGATTTTAGACAAAACTGTAGAAAAATTGAAAACCAAAGCTGTAGTGGAGGGCCAACCAGATCATTCAGTGGACTAAAGTGCCTGCTTAAGCAGGCACAGGGATCAGGGTCCAATCCCTGGCATCCTGTGCAGGCCCTGCCCCCTGGAGCTTGCCGAGATAGGGAATAAGACTGGGCATGGTGGTGTGTGCCTTTAATCCCAGCACTTGGGAGGCTGTAAATAGGAGGATCACTAAGAGTCTGATCTGTGTAGTAAAACCCTGTGCAAAATACATAAAACAAAACAAAACAAAAACTCTGTAGTGGAAGCTTGTCTTTGGTCCCACAACTCCTCATGCTGGTTTGCTGAGAGTCTGGAGTCTCTTGGTAGCTACACATTCCTGCCCCTTGCTCAGTGCTGCCCTAGGCTTCTTCTTGCCTACTGCCTTCTACCATTAAAATTCCCTTTGAGTCATCTGCCTTGATTGAAAGGAATTGGAACTAACATGATTTGGATTCTAATCAGTGACTAAGTCTCCTTTTCTGGGAGATATATTTATGATAATTGCGCACCCAGGTGCTTGTCTGGGAACTAGCTAGCAATCATGAAGGACTGAAGCATATGGTAGTAGCAGCCAGCCCTGGAAGGAAGTACTTTTACCATAAGGGAGAAGTACTTCTTGTGAGCTCACAGGGGCACAGAGTCTTGAATGGTAAAGTCCACATATAACAACATGGAATCAACAAGAACTTCAGAGTTGTTAGGACCTAGGTTCAAATCCTAGCATTGCCACTTATGAACAGAATATTTAGAGATGGAAACTCAATTTATCAAACTATAAAATGGCGCATGTGCTACATGGTTTTCCAGGCTGCAAGGATAAAATTTAATAATATATACCAATAAATGGTAGTCATAGGTATATTTGCATGTACACACATGAATACATGCATACACATCTGTGCCTATGTTAATTGAAATAAAGCTTCTTTGGCTCCATATGTAAAAACAAAACTTTGATGTGTATAATGTCAGGATGAGCACAATTAAAGTTAAAAGCACAAAGCAGCTTCTGCTTCTGTTGCTGTTAGAGTTTAAGTTTTGAAACTTCTAAGTAATTATATTTTCTCTCAAAGAGGTTTTTATTTTAAAGTCTCAATTTATGTAAGGTTTTGGAATACAGAATGTAGGTTGGTGAAGAGATTTATGCATTTGGAAATGAAAGCTTAGCATTTAAACTGAAGTGCTGCCACTTGCTGGTGCCCATCCTTCTTTGTTCTTCCAGGTTCTTCAGTAATGCTATTATATGTTTGACACACACAGCATTGGGTGGACCATTTACATAATTTTCAATGTCCAGTGCCAAAATGAAAATGCAGGGAACTTTTTAGAAATTTTGGTAAACATTTTTTAAGATGGTGCCAATAGAACATTAAGCCAAGTGCAGAGTTCTTTGCATACTGGTCCAGGCTTAGGAGATGGACCTTGAGGATTAATATGAAAATCAGAAAGTACAGAGGTGCCAGGGAGATGGCTCAGTAGAATAAGAGCTTCCCTGGCAAGTGCAAGGGCCTGAGTTCAATCCTTGCTTCTGAAAAAAAAAAAAGTACAGAAATGAAAATTATTTGGAAAACATGAGGTGCAGTTAAATATAGAGATCTTAGTATTAAGAGGCTGTCACCATTGAACTCTAGCTTGTGGTAATCACAGTTGGCCTTGAGGCCAATGGTCTGCCTGCAAAGAGTTGGCATGAGTGGGCCTTCATGTAAAAGGAAGTGGTCTCTTGCCACCCTTTCCAGCCGAGTGACCTATGACAGCTGCTTCATCTCTCTGAGCCCCAATTTTCTCAATGATACAATGGAGATGACTTTTACCTTACAGGATCACTGTGGAAAAGTATGAGAAAGCATAGATAAAAAGGTCAAGCACAGAACTAGGCTTTTTTTTTTTTTTGGTACTAGGGATTGAACTCAGGACCTTGCACTTGCCAGGTAGGTGCTTATGCTACTGCACCATCTCCCCAGAACAGAACTAGGTTTGTAGAAAGCCATAGAACATGCATTTTTGTTTGGAAGGGCAGGCTTTGAGTCAGAAAGACCTGACTTCTCATCTTGGGTCTCTCTTCACTAAGTCTGGTATGGTCAAGGAGAAGGAGAGAAAAGTCCTGCAATTGTATGGTCTGTGCTAGTAGGCCCTGTGTGCTGCAGGGCTAGGCAGCTCATGCCCAGTGAATGAACATGTGCACATGTATCAGATGTAGTTTGGAAGGATGACTGTGCTATCTGTGGTTTTCTAAAATTGTTTGCAGGTCACTTTGAGAACATTTTATCTGACAACAGTGTGAGTGACCAGACCAAAATCCTTGTGATTAATGCTGCCTACTTTATTGGAAAGTGGATGAAGAAATTTCCTGAATCAGAAACAAAGGAATGCCCTTTCAGAGTCAGCAAGGTATGTGGCAGCATACAACAATCCAATGATCATTGTTTTGATTTTGTTTTTTTTTTGTATTTTAGTGTAGGGTATACAGGGTCTCACTATGTAGATTGAACTCATTTTTTCACCTGTTGTTGAGAAAACACATGCTTTGGTTATTTTGATTTTTGTATTTCTTTTGCAGTGCAGGGCACTGAATGCAGGGCTGCAAAAATGCTAACCCAGTGCTTCAGCAGTGGTCTAGGTAGTTTAATTAACAATTTATAAGATGCTTAGAAGCATTTGCTGTCTGTGAAGAAAGCGTAGCTTACTCACCTGCGTCACTGGGAGTTATTATAGGGGAGAATTAGAAGCCTCATTTGTAAGACTGTATCATTAATGCCATTGATGTGAATATTTCAAAAATAAGTGGTATATTTCACTTATGAGTATATGTTCAAGTGGCATCCACTTCAGTATAAATGCTTCAAACTTATCATTCTTAATAGCTGAGTAATACTCCATTATATAGAAATACCACATCTTTTTCAACCATTCCTCATGTGATGGACATCTTGGTTGTTTCCAAGATTTTGCTATCACACATTGTGCTGCTATAAACATAGGTA